>JAJAGP010004374.1:10166-51193 GCA_025084515.1 Ancistrus triradiatus | reverse complement strand
AACCATAACAGAGCGCTCTGCCCAGAAACGATACGCACTCAATTCACACCAAACAAAGGAAATGCAGGGTTCTAATAACCAAACTAATGAGACAGAAACTAGAAACAGCTGAAGTACATCAGGAAGTCACACTGTAAACAAAGGTGACACACTCCACAGTGATGACATGGAAGGAGCCGTGGATGCTGGGAAGTGTAGTTCGGTAGGACTGTGGCCATAACGGCAACTGCGTGCAGTATATACTGTTTTGTGGAGTTTGTGCACTTTTCTAAACCCAGCATGTCTGGTATTAAGCGTGAAAGCAGGGATGATCTCCCTAAGAGCAGCAACGAGCCGCAACGATGGACACTAAAATGAAAGTAAGTGAGATCAGGTGTTGGAGGCTCACAAGCTGGATGCTTAGGCTAAATATGTTGGACATACAAACTTTTGGACACTCTCTGAACGGATCTGGTTTGAATCTAGGGAACTTACTGTACTGCCAAACAAGCACATTCTAAGAACCCTCCCGCTCTGGGTTATTAATGTTTTGTTCTTGGGTCTGTCAATGATGATGAGCTGGATTAGTGAATAACGTATAGTTTAGTTGTTAAAAACCCCTGGCACAGATCAGGTTTCAATACTGACTATTGCCTGAATGCCTAGTGCAAGTAAAATGCGATGTTGTGAAAGCAACCCGAAAATGACCCTACCATCTGAATGCTACAGCAGAAATCAAGACTCCTCGGATCAGGGGATTGCTTCCTATCTTCTGTTGTTTAATTTTATGGAGCCTGTGCGAATTGGGACTGGTATCCTAACGATTTAGGTACTGGACTGTGGACCAGAAGGTCCAGGGTTCAAATCCCACATCTGCCAAGCTGCCACTGTTGTGTCCTTGAGCAAGGCTTTTATCCCACAATTGCTTGGGTTGTAAGACTGTATCATGAATTGTAGCCTATTGCCTGTTTTTAGCTGACAGAGGTGGCACCCTGTGTGGCCTTTTGCTGCTGTAGTCCATGTTTAGTTACAATGCTGTAGCCTAGTTTAGTTACTGTAGCATTTCTATCAGCTCGAACCAGTTTGGCTATTCTCCTATGACCTCTGGAGTCAACAAGCCATTTTCACCCAGAGAACTGCTGCTCAGTGGATATTTTCTCTTTTTCAGGGCATTCTCAGTAAACCCTAGAGATGACTGTGTTAAATCCCAGTAGATCAGCAGTTTTTGAAATACTCAGACCAGCCACGGTCATAGTCCCTTCAATCACATTTCTTCCTCATTCTGATTCTCAGTTTGAACTTCAGCAGGTCATTTTTGACCATGTATCCATAACTATATACGTTGAGTTGCTGCCATGTGATTGGCCGATTTAGGTATTTGATTTATAGAGCAATTAAGCAGGTGTACCTTATAAAGTGGCCAGTGAGAGTATGTGTAGGTATATGGGAAAGGAAAGTCTGGCTGTAAACACGCATGCAAAGATGATGCAAAATCGTAGTCCATTTACACAATCTCCTCAGAGCGGTCTACTAATTACAATACTGCACTATGCTGTGGCAGTGTCAAGTGCTCACTTATTTAGTACGTTGTGTACGTTGTTTTTAATCGCTTTGTATCTGACACTAGTCTGAAGAGATAGCAGATAGCTAGATAGCTAGAGCGGTACGAATTAATTTACTGCCTTAATTGTCAAATGACTTAATAAGAAGTGAAAATTCAAGTAGCAATTTCTAATTTCATTCATACTTTCTTTAAATTTCTGCATTTCAGATATGTAGTTTTTGAATTTACTTTGTACTATGGTAAATTATTTCCCACAGTTTCTCATTTGAATCCTGCTTCTATCTGTGGCAGAATCATAAATATCAAATTTTGTTTGTTGATGCATTTAATGTGAAGTTAGAACCATTTAATAATTTATTTGCTGTTTGGTTTTTTTTGGCTGTTTCACCCAATTTTATTTTTAATTTAATATTGGAATGCATTACAACAATGTTGTCAGATGATAAATATCGCTTTAATTGTACCAATTTTATTGCTGAAATTGCAATTAGTAACATTTGCTTGCTTTTATAGAGCACTAAAGAAGTCCTTTAGAAAACACTATGTAGCCTTACATGTTTAAAGTACCGTATTTTTCGGACCATAAGGCGCACTTAAAATCCTTTAACTTTCTCAAAAATCTACAGTGCGCCTTAAAATGCGGTGCGCCTAATGTATGAATTAATTCTGGTTGTGCTTTCTGACCTAGAACCGATTGTAGATGGTACACGGCGCTCATAAATCTGTCAAAATGTTTTAGCACGGCCTTGGTAAGTTACGAAGCTTACGGCCACCGTAGTGCGCAGCATCACGGAGTAATACGGTATGTGCTTCAGCATTAGGGTACGTGCATTCATTCATTCATTTCCGAAGCGGTTTACAAACCCCAACGCTATCAAGTCACTCATAACAACATGGACATAGAGCAGCTGTGAGAAGAATTCACATTAACGAATCAATTGTAAGGAAGTTGGAGGACGCAGAAAGACGCCCTGCACCAGGTAGAGACCACACGAGCCTTCAGACGGAAAATTAAGAGTTTTTTGTTTTCATTTATGCGTCCTTAAATATAACCTGGTGCGCTTATGTATGAAATCGATCCGTTAGCAGCCGATCACTGGTATTGCGCTTATACCCGGTGCGCTTTATGGTGTCCGAAAAATACGGTATAAGCTTCAGTGGGATGTATTTATTTTGTAAAAATCAATAGTGATTAAAAGAATGATACATTTTAGCTTGTACTATTTGTAATTATTTCATTAGGCAGCTTTATTAGAAACGGAATGTGCAAGCTGTTATCTTGTGTCAAACATGCCACCCCAATAAATAGGAATAACATGGTTGCAGCCTGTGTCCTCAGTGACAAATCCTGACTGTAAAACCATCAAAAACATTGAGTGTGTTTACATTCACTTAATAATCTGATAACTGCAGAAAATCAGAGTTTGTCAGTAATCCTATCAGTGAGTATACATGCACTTGAGCGATCAGATAACCTCCAGGTTTACGTGACTCGGGCAGTAATCGAATTTCTACTTTGCAACCAGCCAATCATCTCATATACTGGATTTCAGGGGCTCAAGAAAATGTCCAGTAGCCTTTCGCTGCCTTTAATTCTGTGGCGTGTTTAATTCCGGGGTTGCCAGATTCAGCCAGGAAAACAAAGCTAAAGTTGATGGAAAAAGAGGCAAGATAAAGCCAAGTCTTTAGAAATACACAGACCTGGCAGCCGTGGGGAACACTCATGGACATGTGCAGTCTGGAAACACATTATAAAAGTGGGGCAAAAAAAGTATTTAGTCAGTCACTGATTATGCAAGTTCTCGTACTTAGAAAGATGAGAGAGGTCTGTAATTTTCATCAGAGGTACACTTCAACTATGAGAGACAAAATGAGAAAACAAAAAAAAACAGGAAATCACATTGTAGGATTTTTAAAGAATTTAATTGTAAATCATGGTGGAAAATAAGTATTTGGTCAGTAGCAGCCCCAAAACCAAACATCACTGCTCTAGAGGAGATCTGCATGGAGGAATGGGCCATAATACCAGCTACAGTGTGTGCCAACCTGGTGAAGACTTACAGGACACGGTTGATCTCTGTCATTGCCAACAAAGGTTATGTTACAAAGTATTGAGTTGAACTTTTGTTATTGACCAAATACTTATTTTCAACCATGACTTACAATTAAATTCTTTAAAAATCCTACAGTGTGATTTCCTGGATTTATTTCCTCATTTTGTCTCTCATAGTTGAAGTGTACCTGTGATGAAAATTACAGACCTCTCTCATCTTTAAGTAGGAGAACGTGCAGAATCAGTGGCTGACCAAATACTTTTTGCCCCACTACATGCAGAGAGTACTCTATTACTAAGGGTAAAAGCGCCCCTCTCTATCCTGTCGGATTTCTTAATCTGAATTTCTAATGCGAGATTATATAATTCTGTATATGTTGCCTGTGGAATAAGGGGGGGAGACGTGCAAGGGGTAGGACGGGGGGGCTAGAGGTTACAGGTAAGAGGGAGAAAAATCCGGAGGGAAAGAAGGCGAGGTTTTTGTGAGAGGCGGTTGGAAGGGGAGGAGGAGTGGGAGATAGACTAGGGGGGGGGATGGGGAGGGTGCGGGGGGATGAGCAGAAAAGAAAGAGGAGCTGAACAAATTGTGCAGATTGGATAACTGCAGAAATCCGATTATTTAGTGCATGTATACACTCTCACTGACTGCTAGATTGACTAGTTTATTGCCTGCTTTTTTATTTCACTCTGATATTCCTTTCTAAAAGATGTAAGACTTTAGGATGTTACGATCTATAACACTATAGTTGACATTAATTAAATGCCACATTACAAATTCAGTGACTTCAGGTCACTATGACCACTATTTTTTTATTTTTGGCTAACTCAACTTTGTAGTTCTAAATGAAGCATGTAGTGACTGAATGTCAGTTCTGTTGACTTCTTTAGAGTTCTTTGAGTCGCTGTCCCAAATTGTTACCTGTTAACACCCAAACAATGAAACACTGGTCTTATTATGCAGCTTCTTTACTTTGTCAGATGTTTCCTCATGGGTGCTTTCCAAATAACTGAAGAACGTGCTTCCTCTTGGCATACACATTGTATATAAGCCTATCAGAAACAGCATCTATGAGAACATTTCAGAGCCATAGCCATAGGCCAGAATCTTTGGCCAGTACTAGTCTGCAAGTTAAGTGCTTTGTGCCTAGCCTTCTAGACCCTCGTCTTTAGTTCTAGATATGGCTGGGTATCGACACCCATTCCAAAATTCCAAGAACCGGTTACCCATTCCAACTAGTTCCTACTAACTCATTTTATTCTATAAATTCCTGTTCGAGATTAGCACAAAATATGTTTGTAATAAGGAGCTGTCTGTCAGGACAGGTGTGTCATGTGATCACCTATCATCACATGGTTTTGTTATGATATGGCAGATGGACGTTCAAAAGCGCTCAAAGGTTTGGCTCCATTTTGAGAGAAAAAGAAAAGGCTAAACGTAATATGTGTGAAAAGTAGATCTGTTGTAAATGTGGTTACACCTCCAAAATGGCAAAACAGCATAAGATTGAGCTTGCACCTTGTTCAACTGTCTGCAGTCTGCTGGCCAAATGCTGCGTTAGCCGGAAACTCTAAACGTTATTGTGACTTTGTTCTGAAACACAATGTGAACAAAGCTTAAGATGGTTTAATGTCCTAAAACAATGACCTAAGAACACTAAACTTCTCTTAATTACTACTGGTCATAAATAGCCTCTACTGCTGAAATGATGGGCGTCTGGTCCAAAGGGAAAGTATTCATTTTTTTTTCATTAAGTTTTTGTTTTTTCTTCCCATACCTATTATAGTAAAAAAAGAAAAAATGTAAAGCTCAAGGTAAAGAATGATTATTTTCCCTTTGGACAACATGTTCGTCATTTCAGCAGTAGTAATTGAGAGAAGTTTGGTGTTTCTAGATCACTGCTTTAGTAAATTAAGGTACGTTAAGCTTTTTACTTATAACAATGGGAAGAAAAAAGTAAATAATGATTACGTTCCCTTTGGACAATGTTTGTCATTTGAAGCAGTAGTACCTATTTTACTTAGAATAGGTTTAAATGGGAAGAAAAAAAGCTTTAACTTGTTTTCTGTTTCAGCTGAAATGGGGAAAAAAAAAGATATTCTGTGTACCTAAACATTTGGCACATTTTTTACAACATTTAAACATCGATAAGAAGAATCAGAATCGGTAAAATGCAAACGATACCCAACCCTACTTCGGTACCTACGCATATGAATCAGTTTCCCCAAAGGTTCTCAAATTTCTAACCAAAACAGGATTGAAAAAGCAGATTTACTAGTTTGCCCTATCTATGTTTTGAGTAACTCTGAAATCTGATGATTAACCTATCTGCCATGAATAACAGGTAACCATGGCGTCAAACCCCCCAAACAAACAAATAATCCTCAGTCAAAGGGGTCATGTCAGGATGAACCTTGGAATATAGTAAGAAACATGATAGGGGTAACCCCCTAACCCTGTACAGTGTTGCTAATAATGGGAGGCATTTGAGCACGCTTGCTAGTGCAGCTTCACTGTTTGGGACTTGCTGGCTCGACGAAGTGTAGATGACCCTACATGTAGAGTAGCTGGACGATGGGAGGAGCTGTCAAGTATTTCCCTGCTTCCCTTTTAAAGTGAAGCAGTGGTGCTGGCAACCTCTCTGGCAGCTGATGGGTCTTTGGCAGGATAATTTTAGCTGCCTTCCCTCTGTGCTTCCTCCTATCAAGTTCTTGGTGTTCCCCTTGCAGTTCAGCAGTACTACACCTTCCACCGCACCTTACACTGATTACAGTTGGTTATGCAACGTACAGGTGCTGCTGAAGACCCCGAGACAAGGACTTGACCCTAGTTTTATGGGAAGCATAATGATAATAGGGCTCTAATAGAAACTTCAGCAAGTTGGTCTTTGAAAGTGACTCGTCATGTGTTTTGGCAGTGCTGATAGTTAGACTGACTGTTTCTTTCTCTTTAATGCTACTGAAAGCAGTTCTGAGTAAGTGAAATGACTGCAGGCATTATGAGGAAATGGTGTGGCTTAGTTGAGGGTTTTGATGCGGAAGCGTTGTTATAAAATGTTTGCTCTGTTTTTCTGACAAATGGAGATGCAAAATGAGGAAAGATTGTCACTGAATTAACTCTGCTCTTCAGAGCAGCTTAGACTTGAACACTGCTGTGTACAAACGAGCTAGACCCAGTCTAATCCACAAAACAACTGTGGACAACACATGAACTAACTGGAAGATTCCTCTTCTCCATTAAAACAAATACGGTTAAATTACCCTGGCTCTAACCTTGTCTTGCTAAAGAGGTCAGCAGATATGGTGGATTTTACCCACATTTACTACACTATTATTTTATTATAATTTTATATTTCTTGCTGCTACTCTCCTCTCTGTCTTAGGCACAAACACATGATCAGCCTCAGCATTTCCATGAACTGTTTAATTCACTGCTGTTCTTGGTTGTGGCCTTTCAGTCTGTCCAAATATTAGCAGTAGCGCGGCGGACCTTAAAGAACACATACTTTGATCTGCTGGGTGGCTGGTGCTCTGATAGATGGGCGAACGTTTTATATTTTCTCCTTTAGCAGCCGTTTCTTGCGAATTGGATATCCGTCCTCGAGGATAAAATTGCATTCATTTTGAGGTATCCAAAGTAACTCCACGCTGCTGATTTAGTTTTTTAGGGGAATGGAGATGGGTAAAATCAGTTTCACTTCTCATATTCTCCGCTGTGCATGTTTGAGTGAGGAGCCAGTTGCCGAGTCTAAAGGGTGCCCAAGGGAAAAAGGAGATGCAAATGCCAGGCTGATATTCTCCATTTGATTGCATGAAACCGGTTACCGCTGTAACTGGGGTTGTGCTAAAAAATCGATACAGCAGTATATCGCGATATTTATTTTCGTGATATACTACACCGATATTCAGCTCAACATATCTATTTTTTTAAGGAAGTACAAACACAATTTAAATGGGGTGTAAATGGGGTCTCCATTCCTGTAGCTGCACAGTACAGTGTTTTGAATCAATTTGTTCTTTGAATTATCAATATGATGTATTAAGACGACTCAAGTTGTACAGCGTAACTTGTATCTCAGCTGTTTTTATGTCTTCAGTTGACCGTGTGGAATATCTCAATATATCACAATGTATGGTGATACAATGATATCGTGACCCGTGTGTCGTGATGCGTATTGTATAATGAAGTTCTTTCCAATGCGCACCCCTAGCTGTAACCCTACTGGAATTTAAGGCTCTTTAATGGTCTCCATTTCCAGCATTTAGGATTCCATCCTAGACTACCTTGTGATCCCATTTACTGGCATATTGATTTCCCTTACCTGTCCCACATTTCTTTTATCATATCCTCTGCTATGTAATCCCATTGGTTATGGCACTTGGGGGCAAAGCGGTTAAAGTACTGGACTATGGACCACAAGGTGCTGGGTTCAAATCCCACCTCTGCCAAGCTGCCACTGTTGGGTCCTTGAGCAAGGCCCTTATCTCACAACTGCTTGGATTGCAAGACTGTACCAGTTGTAAGTCGCTCTGCATACGCTTGTCTGTTAAATGCTGTAAATGAAATGGAATGATGAATGTTCCACCGTCTCCATTCTTCTCCGTTCTCTGGTTCACACTGAAATGAGCCTTTGTCAGTCAAAATGTTCTTGTTTTTACTAGTTTGGCCAAAAATTGAAAGTTGACCATTTCCAGCTTAATTTGTTGCTTAGCCAAAATATCAGTGTATCTCCTTTTAATTCATGATTTGGTCCCTTGGTAAAACAGTGTGACGGAACTTGCCCAACGAGGACTCAAGATTCTCAAAAAAATGCCGATATGCATATATTTACGTTATGTTATTCAATATTTTATTTATCTGTTAATATTTACTTAGTTTCTGTGTTTTGAACTATTACTACAGACTTATTTACATTTACAGCATTTAGCAGACGCCCTTATCCAGAGCGACTTACAATTGGTACAGTCTTACAATCAATCAAGCAATTGTGGGTTAAGGGTCTTGCTCAAGGACCCAACAGTGGCAGCTTGGCAGAGGTGGGCTTTGAACCCTGGACCTTCTAGTCCAGAGTCCAGTACCTTAACCGCAAGGCTACCACAGTTCCTTATTTGACTAGATAAATTAGTTTCATTCTTACATTTATCATCTATGCATCCCTTTTTGAGTCTTGGTCCTCCCAAGGTTTCTTCCTTATGTTTAAGGAGTTTTTCCTTCCCACTGTCACCCCAGCTTGCTCAGTTTGGGATTGGCTTTCGGTATTAGAAGATAATCTAAAATTGTAAAGCTGCTTTGAGACGATGCTTCATTGTAAAAAGCACTACAGGAATAAATCTGACTTGACAGAAACCTGCATTGGATACTTATAAAACAAAACTGATTTTTTATGGAGATTTTTGTTTCTGAACATGACTATGAATTTTTACATTTTTAATGAATTATTAAATGTAATATCTTCTGTGTTTAGACAATTCAGTGATAAATTTCCTTCTAAAGTTTTAGACCAAGAGATTGTCACTCCATGTATGTTTCTGCAGCTCCTGTGGCTCAATTTGTCGTGCTAGTTGCTGGAGAAGGCAGTTTTTTGAGTGCTTGGGTTCAATTCCGTATGGAACTTTTGCTTGCATAGGGTGCTCCTAGTGCCAGTCCCAAGTCTGAATGAAGTGGGGATGGCTTGGTCAGAACGGCATCCGGTGTAAAACCTGTGCCAAATATATTTAGCGGATGATGAGCATCCACTATGGCAGCCTCTACTGAATTTCACCTAATCCTAGTATGATTCTCCTTAAAGTAATCCTCTGTTTGTTTACAGTTTCAGGTCCAGTCCTTCCTGCCTTGAAACAAAGCCACACCTTCATATAGCGCCATAGGGAGTCCCGTAAGCCCTTATGTGAAGGAGACCCCAGAGTGCCCCTCTGCATGGAGCCCCTGGAGATCGACGACGTCCAATTTCTTCCCCTGTACTGTTGGGCTACCAAATCTGCCGGTCTGCGGCACCGCATCCCACCGACGAGAACGGCCTCTGTCCTGATGTGGAAGGTAAGAGAAAAAGCCCCTGCATCTGCCTTTTCTAAATCCTAAGGTTGAGGAAAGACTGTTATAATTACAGCAAAGACTCATGGAGACTGAAAACCAATTCCTGACCTGGAATGGAAGTCTGATGGTTAGAGGGCCTCGGATTGTCCTCCAGTGACTGGAATGTCAAGCGTGTGTGTGCCTGTGGCCAGCTGGCTCCCATTGTTCTTGTATTCCATCCAACACCGCTGGCACTACTGCGCAGTCCTCTGATCAGTCTTTTGAATTGTCCTCAAAGGTTAGCTGGGAGTGGCAGTGTGATTGGCGGTTTTGCCTCTCAGATCAGTGCTGGAGAAGAGACTTGGAGAAAACTTCTCTTTCTCAACTTCTGTTATTTTCCTGTATGTACTTTGTGCTTGCTGTTTTGACATGGTGCTCAGTACAGCAGTATGCAATTAGGTACTTCTTTCCATGATGGTGGGTTTTCTGTATTTGGTCTTGTTTGGTGCTGTTCTCTCAACGTCAGTGTCTTTAATGTGGATTTAAATTGCATGTTGCATCCTTGTATTGCATGATGTAGTACATTCTGTTGGCATAATTTCGAATTTGTGGGTTTTGTTTGGAGTCACAAACCCTTAAGGCTTTCTTACATCGAGTTATCTGGTTCTTTCGTTGTACAGCACTTAACTTGAAAGATATTAGAGATGCACTGGAATGAAAGTTTTAGATTGAAGGCAATATTTTGGAAACCTTATAGTTTATAAACCCATACACGATCAGTATAACAGTAAAGATATAAAATACTCATCAAAATAGCAGCAAAAAAATAAGTCGTCTTTATTGTGCCCTCATTTGGTATCTAAACAAGTGACCTTAGTTTTGTTAAAGAGCTTGTGACTTGGTGTGTTTTCACATTCACAGGTCGTTCGCTCAGTACTCTGTGCACTTGCATGACTCAGGTTATCCGCGGATCCTTAAAGTCTTAAAACGGCATTAAATTATATCTGGGGCGGATACTGAAAACAGGTTCACATACTTTTGCCACTCACTAATATGTGATATTGGATCATTTTTCAAAAAATTATCAAAAAAAGGATAAGAAAGTTAAGATTATTTCTTCACTTTAAGGGTTCTTTTTACGTGTAGAACAAGTTGACATTGTTTTGTGTATGTTAGGTATATTTTAGTGGGTTTTTTTTGGTTTTTTTTGTTTTTTTTACGTCTACAGTACTGTGTTCCTAAGTCTAAATAAGTGCAAATAAGTCTCCATGGGGCCTAAAAAGGTTTATAAGAGCCAACTGAAAGCAAAACAGGAATTGAATGCTCCCGAACACAGGCAGCATTAGCATTAGCATTAGTTCACCAATAGACTTCAATCCATTACTCACTAAATTACATGCGATTTCTCACTTTATTATAACACTATTATAAAATAAGCTTTGTGTTAAAGACTTTTGCCAACTGTAGGTTAATGTAAGTGTTTTAAACATTAACTTGCTTATCATTGGTTCTGCTATGATACAGTATAGACGCTCTACCAAACCCTCGTTAAACTCATCAGGTCATGATACATATAACTTATGATGGATTTATCAGAACATCTCCCCGTCATAAATCAGGGAGCACCTGTGCAATACACCTCCATTACTGCATATAATGCCTTATACAGTGTGGATTGTCTGGGGGTTTGGAACGGATTCATTCCATTTTCATTATTTCTTATGGGAAAAATTTTCTCGGTACTCATTGTTTTCGGTGCTTGACAAGCCTTCTGGAACAAATGAATGACTAGAACAGAGGTACCACTGTGTTGTTTTAAATGAACCAATCAGTTCTTTTAAAGTGAAACTGGAAGTGAACCAACTGCAACTGGTCTCGGTTCCTTTTGTTTTCACATTGTAAGTGATGTTTAAAGAGGATTGGTTTCTCTTTCTGGTTCTCTTTAGCACTGATGAGCTCTGAGACCACTTGTTCACACCACATCTCATATAACATTGAACTGTGTTTATTAGTGTGTTCTTGTGTTCATGTTGCTGTTGTACGAAGCAAATAAGAACATATGATATGAAATACCAAAAAAAAAGTAAAAGAAAGCAGAGATTTATTTATAATAATTTGCATATTAAAACGTAGCACGAAAACAGAAGATTTTATGGATACACTTAAGTGTATCTAAAGAAGTCTAGAACAGAACAGAATAGATTTTTTATCTTCAGAATAGAAAATCATGGTTTATAGCTTATTTCTTTTACTAACACAACTATCACTTATTTCAAGGACACAAAAACACAGTGGTAGGAAGGAACACATTTCTTAATCGATCAGAGACATTTAAGATGAGGAACGTGTGGAGTAAACAATAGAGACCAGTGAGTGATTGAATTACACCGCTCATTTAGGCTTTTGGAATGATTATTGTACCCGGAACTGAACTCGTATAACCTGCTGCAGGGATGAGAGCTGGGGAGCTGGCTGTGGGCTGGTTTCACACACTCTATTAAAGAATCTAAAATTATACCCGTAAACAGCTGTTACCTGTACAGTTCACTGTAGGATATTTGCAGAGTGGCCACAGTACGTGTCAGAAGACTTAAACAAGCCTCTCTAAACCATTGCTTTCCCTTACGTATCTTTTATCAGTAAGAGATAATGGTGTTTGGTTACCCAAATGGAAAAAATGGTTCTGTCTGACTAGCATGAAGTTAATATAAAACTGATTTTCCATTAAAAAAACAAACAAACAAAACCACTCTTTTTCCCCTGTTGCACATGTGTTTTTGTGTGTGCAAGTGAAGTAACATCATAATGAACATAGGGGGTGAGCTGTATGGCCAGAATCCCTTATGGTATTTTGATATCAAAGTAATGGTATAAAGTGTAAATAATTTACATAGTCATTTTGGAGTATTTTTTTCATTTACTGCTGCAAAATAGCTATTTTGGTTAATATTGATTACCGTATTTTTCGGGCTATAAAGCGCACCGGGTTATAAGACGCAATATCAATGATCGGCTGCTAACGGATTATTTTCATACATAAAGCGCACCGGGTTATAAGGCGCATGAAATGAAACAAAACTCTTAAGTTCCGTCGGAAGCTCAGTTTGGTCTTTACCTGGCGCAGGGCGTCTTCTTGCTTCCTCCACTTCCGTACCATTGATTCGTTAATGTTGAATTCTCTCACAGCTGCTCTATGACCATGTTGTACTGCGTGACTGATAGCGCTGTGTTTGAAATCCACTTCGAAAATGAATGAATGAATGAATGAATGAATGCACGTACCCTAATGCTGAAGCACATACCTGTCACGCCGGCTTCCCCTCCGCATCGCCAGAGAGCGTCGTTGCCAGAGTTTTAGGTCGCTCAGTTTCCGGCAATCGGCCATCTTTAGAAGGGCATTTATTCCAGTAACGCGTTGCGAGGTCTCGTCGGTTTCACTGTTGTTCCGAGCGTTTGTTTGTGCATTTCTAGTATAGTCTTCTACGGTACCGACCCCATTGTTTTCGGCAACGACTCCGGTTTTGCTCACCCCTTTATTGATTGACGCACGGCTTTGATTGGATATTCTGGTTTTCAACTTTGGCGTGTTTCTGGACTTCGAGTTTGTGTAAATCTGGAAATAAACCTTCACCTGATTCCTGCATCCTTGAGTGAGTGTCGTTACAATACCGTATTACTCCGCGATGCTGCGCACTAAGTGGCCGTAAGCTCCGTAACTTACCAAGGCCGTGCTAAAACATTTTGACAGATTTATGAGCGCCGTGTACCATCTACAATCGGTTCTAGGTCAGAAAGCACAACCAGAATTAATTCATACATTAGACGCACCGCATTTTAAGGCGCACTGTCGATTTTTGAGAAAGTTAAAGCATTGTAAGTGCGCCTTATGGTCCGAAAAATACGGTAATAAATTGCTATCATATGGTCATGCGTCAATACCATGTCCGTACACATGAGGCACAATGGCATTCATTTTGTTCTTCCACCTGCTAGAATATTTTTATCCTTTTTCAAATCATTCAGCCGAACGTTTGTGAACATGAGGTGACTCTCTGGATTGACTTTTAACCCTGGGTGCTATTTCACCAGTGGATGTGGCATGCCTCATTTGTCGTTCATAATCCTGCTTAGCATGGGAACTATTTTCAATCGCTTCAACCGCTGAGAGAACTTTACAGGTAATGTTTTTTTCCTTAGTTGGTCTTTGTTAAACCCAACCATGTACAGTGGTGTTCTGAGCACCGACAGATTCCTTTCCCATATGGAACAATGTTGAGTAAAGTTGAGTATTTGAATGTGGATTATTCAGTGTAAGGCACTTCACTTTACCTGTACAGATTTTTATTACATTTTTTAATGACTTATTTGTATTAAGGATTTGTGTCCAAATAAAACCCAAAGTTTGCAGTGGATTTTAGCGAAGATCTGCACTCAGTGAGAGCTATTGTGAGACTGACACATGCTCCTACGCTTCAGCTGGAAAGTTCTAGCAAGTGTGCTGGTGCTGAACAAACGATGAGCGCCAAGACCATTTATTCCTCCTCAAAATGCATAGAGAACTGAATTTGATGAATTGAGAAGTGGCTGAGTGCCGTGGTATGTGGTGGCCTAGTGGGTAAGGTAATGGATTATGGACCAGAAGGTCCAGGGTTCAAATCCCACCTCTGCCGAGCTGCCACTGTTGGGTCCTTGAGCAAGACCCTTAACCCACAATTGCTTGGATTGTAAGACTGTACCAATTGTAAGTCGCTCTGGGTAAGGGCGTCTGCTAAATGCTGTAAATGTAAATGTATGTCTGCACTCACAAAAGATGGTCGTCGCCTTTTAAAAACAAGTTGTTAGTGAGGAGACTTTTGCCCACTGAAATGTCAATGTTCTCCACTGTCCATCCCTCCCCACTACCCGCCCTTTGTTTACTTGAGGTTTTAGATCTGAATACTAGTGGTTGTCTGACCTGGGTGTTTTAATTGCCGATACTTGGAGCAGGGCGACCAATGGAGAGTATATAATGCCGATATCACTTTTTTTTTAATATCTGATAATACTAATGACAAAATGAGACACGAAATTGCTGAAGTTAAATGAACATTTATTTAAGCTATAAATGCAATGTCTCTGTTTGCACTGTGTCTTATAAATAAAAACATGCATCAGATAACAGTATCACATTCTTTCTGGGAAAAAATCAGATGTGTAAGTACCTGCGGAAATAATCTACTAAAACAATATTTAGTTCCGTTTAAAAGCAGTAAGTTGTAATGCTGGAAACAAGGTTTTCACCATCACTGAGTCTCAGCATCTTTGTTTTAGTCACCCCCGATTAATCGGTCCATCACTACTTCATACAGCCAAATGAATGATCTGGAAATGCTACGTTTACATGGACATACCAGCAAATTGTATATATGGTTAAAAATAAGCCTTATATATAATACGTGCTTTACCAAAAGTCAACAGTTGCTTGAAGCATTTGTTTTGTCTCTTACAAATGCTTTTAAAATTTGATAAGCTTACTGTATCATATCTGATATTTGACGAAGCCAGTTACATAAGTATGTGTTGATCTGCCTGTGAATCAAGTGGGTGTGTAATATATTGTTATTTTCTTGAACGCTTTCCATTATGGAATGGATACCAAACAGTATTCAACCTCACATGCTCCCACTGCTCTCATACCTACTTAGATGCTTAGTCAGGTGTGGTGTGTGACCGTGCTGGCTTTCAGTCCTGTTTGTATAACGATGTGATCCCTGTGCCCTAGCCCTATCCAGAGGACCCGGCTGTATACAAGCCCCTGTCTCAGGAGGAGCTACAGAGGATAAAGAACGAAAAGAAGCAGAAGCAGAACGAACGAAAGCAGAAGATCACGGAGAACCGCAAGCACCTGGCCAGCGTGCGCGTTGTCCAGAGGAACCTGGTTTTTGTGGTAGGGTTATCACAAAGGCTCGCAGACCCAGAGGTGAATAAACATGTGCACACGCTAGGTTCCTATGCCACCAACATTAGCTACAGGAAATGCAGTAAATGAAGGTTATGTAATAGTAGATTTAGCAACTTAAAGACAACTCATTGAGAACTTCCTCATTGGATAATACTACCTTGCTACCTGAAGGCATACCTTTGCTTTATCTTTACTATAATGGATGTATTTATAGTGTTTTATGAGTCACTGTTATTTGTTGTCATATTTGATACTAGATGTTAATTTGAGGTAGTAAATAAGTAAAAAGCCACATTGGCTGATTGTTTCTGATGTGAGAATATAATGAAGTTTGTGGTTCTTGTTGCTCAGTTGAGGAGCACATGACTCATGATCACGTTGTCAGAATTGACAAACTGCATATATATTTTTAAAGCAAATGTCTGGTCAGACCTGCTGCCTGGTGAGCTGCTTGTAATCGTCCATGTGATGTGCTTTGACTAAACCTCATTCATTTTCTACTGTAGTAGAGGGTGAAGTCCCTCAGCACAGACACTGTGCAGCTTAGTTTGTTCTCACACTGAGCACGGTTGCCTTGAACCGTCAGCTGGCGCTAGAGCACGACACGTTGCTTTGTTTCTTGTCTGGTTGAATCGGTATGCTTTCATCAGCCCAAATCTCAAGTAAACAGTTCACCTCAGCCGCAGACCACAGTGAACCTTCACCGCTATGTTTGTGTAATGAAACAGTCGCCCAATCAGCGTCATCGTCAGTGACGCCCAGGCACGATTCGTGCTCACACTGCATATGTACCGTGCTGGAGTCCAGCGAATCGCGCTCTGGCCCACCTCTTTCAAGCACCCCGGCACGATCGATTGGGAGCACTCACACTAGCCAAACGAACCGAATTGCCTAGTGTGAGTACAACTTTAGTTAACATCCAGTGCTCCTCCTCATCTGTTTGGATAGAAACCAAAGTATTGCCACATTTGGTGGTATCCTGTTTTTCAGCACGCTTTCTGCAGCTGAAGTAGGACTGTGAGATTGGGGTAGCCTGGCGAACTTAGTGGACTATGGACCAGAAGGTCCAGGCTTCCAATCCTACCTCTGCCAAGGTGCCATAGTTGGGTCCTTGAGCAAGATCCATAACCCACATTTACTTGGGTAGTAATATCAGTTTTAAGTTGCCCTGGATAAGGGTATCTGCCAAATGACTAAATGTAAGCTTGTCTATATTACTGTATACAGAAGTGTCACATTCCAATGTCAATTTTGTTTGTAATTCAAGTAGAGGAAGAATATGGATATTCAACCAAAAAAACTGCCTTTTATGATGGTCTGAATATTTTGAGGCATGGACTTCACTAATGAAATGCAGTATTCTACATAAAGCTGGTACTTTCTAGAATAGTGGTTCCTGAAAAATCACTTGATGACTTTCTGGAGATGCTTGAGACTTGCTGGTTTCTCTTTAAATAAACAAACTAAGACTTTATTCGTGCCATTAAGCAGATTGGAATTAGGGAACCAACGATTTATCCCTGTGCATTCAGATGTAAACAAACTGAGCACACATGATTAACTTGATGGTTAATAAAGATGTTATACTGTGTACATTACATCTTATTTACATTGTTTACTTAGCCATATATTCTTATAAATACGTTATGTTTGCTACATAAAACCAGTTGCCATCACTTCAACAAATTACACTCACTGATCACTTTTAGGTACACCTCCTTGTTTCTACGCTCACTGGCCATTTTCAGTTCCACTTAGCATACAGAAGCACTTTGTAGTTCTATAATTACAGACTGTAGTCCGTCTTTCTGTACATACAGTGGTGTGGAAAAAGTGTTTGCCCCCTTCCTGATTTCCTATTTTTTTGTGTGTGTTTGTTACACTTACCGTATTTTCCGGACCATAAAGCGCACCGGGTTATAAGACGCAATATCAACGATCGGCTGCTAACGGGTATATGTTCATACATAAAGCGCACCGGGTTATAAGGCGCATAAAATGAAACAAAACTCTTAAGTTCCGTCGGAAGCTCAGTTTGGTCTTTACCTGGCGCAGGGCGTCTTCTTGCTTCCTCCACTTCCGTACCATTGATTCGTTAATGTTGAATTCTCTCACAGCTGCTCTATGTCCATGTTGTACTGCGTGACTGATAGTGTTGTGTTTGAAATCCGCTTCGAAAATAAATGAATGAATGCACGTACCCCTAATGCTGAAGCACATACCGTATTACTCCGTGATGCTGCGCACTACAGTGGCCTAAGCTTCGTAACTTACCAAGGCCGTGCTAAAACATTTTGACAGATTTATGAGCGCCGTGTGCCATCTACAATCGGTTCTAGGTCAGAAAGCACAACCAGAATTAATACATACATTAGGCGCACCGCATTTTAAGGCGCACTGTCGATTTTTGAGAAAATTAAAGAATTTTAAGTGCGCCTTATGGTCCGAAAAATACGGTAAGTGTTTCGGAACATCAAACCATTTTAAATATTAGTCAAAGACAACACAAGTAAACACAAAATGAAGTTTTGAAATGAAGGTGTTTATTATTAAGAGAGAAAAAAATCCAAACCTACATGATCCTGTATGAAAGTGATTGCCCCCTAAACCTAATACAGGTAGTCCTCGACACTTAAGTGTGGCAAACATGCAAAGAAATAGGAAATCAGGAAGGAACAAACACTTTTTCACACCACTGTACTTTGTTAGTTCTCTTTACTCTGTTCTCCAGTGGTCCCCCTCAGGATCACCTCAGTTACTTTTTGGGTGGTGGAACATTCTCAGCACTGCAGTGACACTGGTGTGGTCTGTTAGTGTGTGTTGTATGTAGTATGAGTGGATCAGACGCAGCAGTGCTGCTGGAGTTTATAAACACCTTCGTGTCACTGCTTGAGTGAAAAATATCCAGCCACTGGCATCCAGTAGGCAGCATCCTGTGAGCACCGATGAAGGAGTGAAATATGACTAACCCACACTGTGCAGAAACAGATGAGCTGCTGTCTCTGACTTTACATCTACAAGCTGGATCAATAAGGTAGCTGTGTCTGAATGTACAGTGACTGATTACAGCGTTTATTCACACAAACACACACACACCCCATTCCATAGAGGACTGCAAACGAATTGCTCACCTATTTCACAATGCAGACCAGTGGTGAATTGAAGGCTAAATGTATTTTATGCATCTGCTCTTCAGGGTTTAATGTTATTAATATAACTTTAGTATTAATTTATCATGCCATGGATGTGATGAATATACGTTTGTATCCACATGACTAGTGAACATTCGGCGAGTGTAGAAATCATGTCATGGACTGACACCTCAAGATTTCGCAAATATGCAAGTCATTGAAAATCCATAATCCACTCCCACACATGGACTTATTACTGCCTTTTATATTAAGAACGTGCTCTTCAGAAGAGACCCACTTCATACATTATATAGGCAAAAGTTTTTGTTCAAGAATTACAGCCAAGACTAGTGTGGATTTTGCCAGCCTTCACCCTGCTGAGAAAGATTTCCAATGGATTTGAGAACTTAGCTGTCCGCTGAGATTGGACATTTAGACTTGTCTCAATGTTGGCGCTCCAGTTCTGATGGACTTGAGAGATCTGTGAAAAGCCAGCCAAGTTCCCCATCAAAGCTGTCATCCCATTTCTTCACGGTCTATGTTTTAGGCCGAGCCTTGATGAACTGACCTGTTGTGGAGGTGGACAGCTGTAAATATGTCATATTGAGAGTTACTGAGGTGTTCAGCAAAAAAAATCTGTGTGTAAATACACAAGCTTCTCTAGCAGTTAAAAGGACATGGTTTTACAGATTGTTTTTAAATCTGATATTAGTTATGCTGATATCATATACCATGGGGGCCAATAAGTGAGAAAACATTAGTAAAGATTACTTGGATGTTTGTGGAGATTCATATTGAACAAGATGGTGACCAAAGCGCAAAGCTTTGAAACAACTAGCTGCCCCACTTTGTGGGACAAATTTATACAGCGATGCCTTGAAAGTTTGTGGACCATTTGGAAATTCTGTATTCAGAAAATAGATACCGTTATTTTTCGGGACTATAAAGCGCACCGGATTATAAGACGCAATATCAATGATCGACTGCTAAACGGATCTATGTCATACATAAAGCGCACCGGGTTATAAGGCGCATGAAATGAAACAAAACTCTTAAGTTCCGTCTGAAAGCTCAGTTTGGTCTTTTACCTGGCACAGGGCGTCTTCTTGCTTCCTCCCACTTCCGTACCATTGATTTGTTAATGTTGAATTCTCTCTCAGCTGCTCTATGTCCATGTTGTACTGCGTGACTGATAGCGTTGTGTTTGAAATCCGCTTCGAAAATGAATGAATGAATGCACATACCCTAATGCTGAAGCACATACCGTATTACTCCGCTATGCTGCGCACTACGGTGGCCGTAAGCTTCGTAACTTACCAAGGGCGTGCTAAAACATTCTGACAGATTTATGAGCGCCGTGTACCATCTACAATCGGTTCTAGGTCAGAAAGCTCAACCAGAAGTAATTCATACATTAGACGCACCGCATTTTAAGGCGCACTGTTGATTTTTGAGAAAATTAAAGGATTTTAAGTGCGCCTTATGGTCCGAAAAATACGGTAAGTGTTTCGGAACATCAAACCATTTTAAATATTAGTCAAAGACAACACAAGTAAACACAAAATGAAGTTGTTTGTATGTTTACAGGTATGTTTAAGAGCATCATTAGATTTTCGCAAGTCACAATTAAACAAATTAGACATATTTTGTAGATTTTACTGACGTTACTATATGGACGTGAATATCACATGAGTGATCACTCCTGTTTATGGGATTGGAGGATTTTTAGCCCTTTCCTCCATATAGAACAGTTTCAACTTTTATGCTGGTGGATTTACTCATAGGATCAGGTCCTTCCACATTTCTATTGGATTAAGGTCAGGACATTCACTTGGCCATTCCGAAACATTTTTCTTCTTTAACCATTCTTTGGTAGAACGACTTGTGTGCTTGGGGTTATGTTGCTGCATTACACACTGTCTTTTGACATTTTCCTTTAGATTTTGTTGGTTTAATTGAAAATTCATTGTTCGATCAATGATGGCAAGCCGTTCAAACTCAGATGTAACAAACGGGCATAAATCAAAAAACAGGCACAGAAGGGGCAAATGCTGAATTCTGAACAATTTATGAATTGTTTTGCTGATTTACCAATTTATGTTAGCCGTTTCTTGAAGTTTGGTGGATGGGCTGGAGGAGAAATTATGAACTGAGACAGAAGTGAGTGGCCATGGGAAACAAAGGCAAGAAAGAAACATCCGTGCTCTGGTGCTGCTTCACTAGTGACTAGAATCTTAATAGCATCTCCACCACATTGAAAACCTCTGCCCATGAAATAGCAAACAGTAGAGGCATGGTTGGTTCTGTTCCTGCTAAGTTTATCCCACAGTTTTGTTCTTGTATTAATGTTGATTCAGACAATGTGAACATCCTGTAAATCTTAGCTGCTTCAGTTGTAAGTAATAATTGTTTATAGACCCAGACTGCCTTTTATTTATCTGCATGATTCTGCTGTGTTCTGGTTTTCATTTTGAATGGTTTAATTTGGATTTGATGCCATGGAGAGGGTCCATTTGTGTCACAAACATAGACCAGGCATTCATGATGAAAAATGTAACCAAATACCGAGCGGCTTTATCTGGTTCATCTTTTTACATTTAAACAGTTTTTGAGAACTCAAACTTAATAAGACCCAATAGCAAATGGGTACCAGAATGATCTAGAATGCAATGCAGCAGTACAGCACAGCTGAGGTGTTTACATGGCTGGTTACAGAGATTAGAATGTTGAGTTGTGGGTAGTGTAGTTCTTCTTTCCAAGTGGTGTTCAAAGATTGTATGAGTGGAAGTTTTTTTTTCTTTTTTTTTTTTCTTTTTCTGTTTGTGTAGCATACTGTATAATTGTGTAATCTTTTCTACTGAATAAAATGTGGTAGCATTTTATACTAAAAATAGACTGTGGGTGGGTTGTATAAAAGCAATAGTTAAATGAAGCTGGATCCTGGTAATAAAAGTAATACCAAATACATGTTTATATAATTTGAATAGCATGGGTGCTTATTTAATTTATCACAATATTCAATAATGTCTGTTAGAAACCAAGCCTACTATTGACTATAGGGAATGGAATTGTGGGACTGTGGTAGCCTAGTGGTTAAGGTACTGGACTATGGACCAAAAGGTCCAGGGTTTAAATCCCACCTCTGCCAAGCTGCCACTGTTGGGTCCTTGAGCAAGACCCTGAACCCACAATTGCTTGGATTGTAAGATTGGATCAACTGTAAGTCGCTCTGGATAAGGGTGTCTGCTAAATGCTGTAAATGTAAATGTACAAAATTAGGTACACCTCCTGGTACAGCTTTGCTCATTACTTTCGAACGGCTTGCTCAAGCTGTTCCTAATTGAATTATTGCAAGTTGACTTATACTCATATGGCTGTGTAGTACTTTATAAGAAATATACAAGAAAGCAAAAATGTCATTAATGTTGTGTCAAACTGGTGTGGTTCCCATGATGAAATATTTGAATAATTTGAATATTGGATCTAAGATTTTGTTGCTCATAGTGACTCTTCAGAGAGAGGTTTATGTTCTTGCTAAATATTCTCATTTAGTAAGCCCGATTTGTTCCTTCCATTCTGTTTCAGGTCCTTAAGAGGCCAGAGTATTTTGGGAAATTCGGGAAGATCCATAAAGTGGTCATCAACACCAGCACCTCCTATGCTGGCTCACAGGTGGTATTTAAAACACTTGGTGCATTACATTTAAGCCAATTCGTATGAATTACAATTTACTTTGCTTTTTTCCCGTAGGGTCCTAGTGCTAGTGCCTATGTTACTTATATTCGACCAGAAGATGCTCTCAGAGCTATACAGTGTGTCAACAACGTAGTAGTAGATGGCAGAACACTTAAGGTAATATAGTTCTACAATAAAGTTCTAAAGCAGTTAGAAGACATTTATTTTAGTAGACCTGTATGTATTTTTCAGTGCAGTTGATTTGTCAGATTTTCCTGCAGGCATCTTTAGGTACAACAAAGTACTGCAGTTACTTCCTGAAAAGCATGCAGTGCCCTAAACCGGACTGCATGTATCTTCATGAGCTAGGTGACGAGGCGGCTAGTTTCACAAAAGAAGAGATGCAGGTAAAGTGTGTGCCTTTTCCAAGCTTTTCTCTGTCATGTTTATCCAGAACTAAATCTAAAGTGAGTGATCTTTGTTAATTTTAGGCAGGAAAACATCAAGAATATGAACAGAAACTCTTACAAGAGCTGTACAAAATGAACCCCAGCTTCCTACAGACGTCCACAGGGCCTGGGGACAAAACAAAAAGCAAAGCAGGCTCTGCTCAGAGGTATGGATATGTTCTTTCATGTATATTATACCCTGGCTATACTCAAATCTTTCAGTGGTTGAGTCCTGGTAAAATGACTTGGCCACCTGCTGCTGTCTCATTAACCAGCCTTGAGGTTCTGTTGTTGGTTAGAAAGCTTCACATATAGAGCACCCTACATAGGAAGTAGGCAGCAAACGCACTCACTAGATATTGAGACAGACTTGATGAATGCTCTTTAAAAGTGCTGGGAAAATCTCGGCTCGCTCAAGTGCTCCTAAATAAATATTCCATTCGCATTTCTTTAAAAGGTGCAAATGTTATCACTGTAGAGCCCTGTCTTCTACAGGGTGGATTTTGGACTCTTCCTCACTGTATACACTTTGCTCATTACTTTGTGGCAGCAGATTTCATATCACAAACTAATACCTCATTGTATGCACTAGCTACAAGGTCCCAGCTTGCACATGCAGTTTGTAGTAAACGTACAGGTATGTGACATTTAATGTCTAGCTGATAGGAAATAAAAATGTCTTCTACTTCTAATTCATGTCTAATTGACAGAAAACTAAAAGTACTCCGTGTTTAACATTGGACCTACTCAACAGAAACTTTCAGCATGAACCTTATTCTGAATTTGGCATTTTGAATTTCAAGTTTTCCTCTGGCAAGCGATACACAGTATGATACTCTGCTGCACTCTTCTGTGCTGAATGAGGAACTCAGTAGGGAGTCACGTGGCATAAGTGATGAACGCAGGGAAATGTAGTCAGGAAAAGCTGTGGTCGCAACAGTTTTTCACTTTCAGTACATTATTCATTAAATTACATGAGAAATTTAATAGTTAGAAATTAGCTTTATGTCCTAACTGTGTTTTAATTAAAGTTTTAAGTATGTTATAGTAGGCTGTACTAATATATATATATATATATAAATATATCTATATAATCTATATTATACTATATATATTATCTATCTATAATATATATATATATATATATCAGATTAGATATATATATATGTATGTTATTAATGTATGATTATACCACACTATGGTATCGGTATATATTAACTCCTTGGTTTGTTATAATTCAAACTTATGGATTTGTCAGAACGTTCCTCCCCATTTGTAAATCAGCACCCTCTGTAGAAAGAGAGGTGAAGTTTTTGAAAGACATAACAAAAAAAAAAAACATGGTTTCATTCTCCTTTTTTTGGTTTGGTAAGTGTTTTTTGAGTTTTTATAAAGATTTTTGTGGGTGTGTGTGTGTGTGTGTGTGTGTGTTGTTATATATATACACACACACACACACACACACACACACCACCCACACACACCACACACCACCTCTATATATATATCTACAAAATTATTTAACTTTATCTATATATAGCTATATATATCATATATATAATATATATACATATCTCTATCTCTCTCTCTATCTATCTCTCGCTCTCTGTGTGTGTGTGTGTGTGTGACTCTCTCTCTCTCTCTCTCTCTCTATCTCTCTCTCTCTCTCTACTCGTATCTCTCTATCTCTCTATCTGGTGTGGTTACTCCCTCTTCCCCCCGTGCACTCGCATTTCACCCTTTCGTAGTGGCACGTCTTTTTTCCTTTCCCTTCTTGCCCTACTCTCCTTCCCTTTCCTCTCCCCGTCGTCCTCCGCAAGCCAATATATATAGAGCACAGTCTATGAATACCTATAAACTTTTGTCTTGTGGCTTATTTTCGCGCCTGCTCCCACCCCCTCTATTTCCTGGTTCTGATCAATCTTTCCATTGTTGGTTCACCATTCCATATATCAACAAAGACGCATGGCCCTTCGTTACAGACCACGGGAAAGACTCCATGGCTTCCGGAACTCCTACCGCCCCCTCTGGAGTGGAGGTTTTCAGACTGTGAGCACCTGACTCTAGATGGTTTGGACTCTGAGCTAGTTCTTGGGTCTCTCCCAGCCCTCTCCCCCTTTTCCTCAACTGTGAACCTACCAGGTACAAACCACTTTCAGTCAGTGCTCTCAGAAACGCTGATTAACTCTGCTGGGGTCTTGACTTTTTGTGAAGCCTTGCTTTGCAACAAAGCATTGTTGAGATGTTTTTCAGCTTAAGTTTGGTTGTTTAAAGCACTAGACAAACTGAATAACAAAAAATTCTGAATGACAATGGGATTTTTGAAAATATACAAACTAAACGATAAGATTGTTTAAATGACTATGATGAAGTTGTGTGAAGAATAGTTTGTGATGCCGATCCTTAAACAACTGTAATTATGGCGCAATACTGTTTATACAACTAGTCAATTTTGTGCATTTTTAATGTAACCCATAATAGTGAATTGGAAAACAGGAACTGCACTTTCCTATTTTACAAATTCATAAAACCGAGAAGTGCATCGCTCCCAATATTTATTTATATGACAGTTAGTTCCGACCTTACAAACTGCATGGTTGAAAATGGTTTCTCTCCACCGAGCTGTTATTTTGCAAATAAAAGCTTTATTTCAACAAAGCTTTTTCCACACAAATGCGTCCTCCACTGACGCGTCCCAACTAAGGACAAGCTTTATATGCCCACACACCGGTGACATATAGTCTGCAGTGCCCTCTAAATCATTAACTAAATACATAGAAATGTCCCACCGACGTATACTTTTATTTATTAGACTGGTTTTCGTTCTTTTCCCCAGTGTTCATCCCATATTCATTACTTCTAAATAACTTTTAGTTTCCTGGCTCGATCCTTTTTCACACATCCCTTTATATATGTACAAAGTGTAAACCAACTGGACGTGAGAAATACGATACGATGCCGCTCTGGTTCCCTGTAGCATGTTGCTATGTTGTTGAATGTTACTACGCCTGAAGACTAAATTTCTCTCTTTTCAGTCCTAGTGTAAAACTCCAGAAGCCATCATATAGGAAACGGATCAACCTGGCACAGGTGTAAGTTCTAAACAAAAATACAAATTTTTGAAATATGTCATTTATTTTCATACATGTAACAATTTCCAATGGTCGTGTCCTCTTTAAGCTTGTTTGCTCCTTGTTTCCTTCCTGTGTGACTTGCTTGTCACTTTTTGACACCCTACAGACTCGTCCTTCTCTCCCTCAGATACACTGCATGACTCTCCGGCCGCCCCCTCCAGGCCTGACCAAGCCGTGTCTGGTGTTCCTGTTAACGTTTTCAGGTTATAACTGCACGCTCGCCCTTTGAGGGAGCGACTGCAGATCGCAGTCACGTTTCTCGGACAACACAACTTTAGGCATCCAAACCCCCATCCCCAAGAGAACAGCCTCATCATCCGGTTCCCCATTCTACCCGAGCAGTAACAGACTGGCCCACCGCTCCTGAACCCACAGAGGCCTTTCCGTCAGGTTAGCACACTAAAATTCCCATTTCCTAGGCTGTTATTTATTCTAACAACTGGACCAGGCAGCTTCCTCTCTCATTGATATTAAGTGAACCAGGATTTTCTTTACAGCTTCAATTACTTGTTTTATACACCGGACTACTACTTTTTAAATTAAGTATTAATGAATATTAATTGAAATTAAAACTTTTTATTTTAACATGAAATACTCCATTGAGATTAAAAACCGCTTTTTCCAAGGGAGTCCCTTGGCCAATATGGCCGCAGCAAAACAAAACCACAGTAGAAACAAAAGTTGTAACATATTAGGAGAAACAATTGCAAATTGTCACTTAGCCCTTCAGAACTTTTTAGTTGGGATTTAAAAGTGCTCAGAAAATCAATTATCTATTTTTTCCAGTCTTTCGGCAGCATGTGTCCCTGCAAAGGTGCAAGGCATAAACAAAGGCCCTTTTACCTAAATCCGTTTCGTCAAGGACCCGAAAACAACACACACTCCTGCGAACGAAACGAATAAATTCAACATTTTCTCCGAGTGATTAACATACAAATGTATGAGGCCCAACAGTCCTAAATTGCCTTATAAATAATTAAAATGACTATTCCTTCTATTGCCAAACAGGCCATCCTACGCGATTGTACAATTCACAATGTGATGAACATCTTACAGTTTGTAATGAACCTCAAGGCGCATGATAAACAGTGTCAAGCCTTTCGCGAAAGACATTGAACAGCATCCTTCATGTACAAGAGATCCCCATAATTACCACTGAAAAAATGTAGCAGCACCAGTGCTTTTTTACAGTAAAAGAAAAAAAACACACTATTTCGATAATAAAAACTTAATTTCAACCCAACTTCTTTCACAAGATTTTCATATGCGGCTTAAAAGTAAGTGAGTCCAATCAATTAGACGCCTAAATATTTATACAAAGAACGATCTCGATTTCAACGGCCCTCGAGATTGGGTCACAGTAAGAACCATTTGAGGCAATTTTTGCAGTTGGACCGCCATCAGCTGAGTTTTATCATCATTGATAACATCAAGCTTCAATTGAATTAAATAATGCTGAGAGCGACAAAAGCTTTCTGCAAGATTCAACAAGCCCTGATCAAGATTCTGTTCCCCAACAATAATTAAACTGTGTCATCCAGCGTAGAGATTCACATTTTCCCGTCAGACACTTTAAACCCAAGTCCATTAATATAAACTAATCAATAAGGGTCCCCAATACCGAACCTGTGGTAACCCCCTTATAGACAGTAACAAATTCCGAGCATAGACCTCTAATTTAACGCTTGGAACCTATTACTAAGATAATATTTGAAACCAGCAACTGCATGCTCTGAAACTCCTGACGACTCAGTCTAAACTTCAAGATTCGTGTCGAAGTTGTCAACGCTTTTGACACGTCAATAAAAAGATATGGCCAGTGTTGTCTTTTATCAAGTGCAACAGTAATGTCATTTACTTTCTACTACCTTCATTGCTGCTGTGATAGGGCTAATGTTTTTTTGCCTAAAGCCAGATTGATGTTTGAACAGAATGTCATTTGAGTAAAGACTGCTTTACCTGCTCACTAACAAGAGTTTCGAGAATTTGGCCAAGATTGAGGAGATTGGATATTGGTCCCTATATTTGGTCAGATTGCAGGGTCACCCCCTTTTAATAATCGGGAAGACAAAAGCCGATTTCCCATAGAGACGGTTTTCATTTTCTTTTCCAATTTAAGATTAAAAAGAATTGAAGAGGCTTGCTACAAAGTCTGCAAGCACTTTAAAAAATAATAATCTATTAAATCAGGCCAGAGGGTTTTTTCTGTGATCTATTTTAGGGCATTATGAACTTCCCGCACAGAAAAAAGTACCAAACTTACAATTGATCTCCAATGTAAGTTGGAGAATTTGTGCAGGTTTCACAGAATCTATTCCAATAGAATCAACAACATCCAATTTGGAAAAATTGGTATTGAAACAAATTTAAAATTCGAAGTTTGTTATATACGGCGAAGAATCATTTAATACGGTAGTAGAAGAGTGGTCTTACTCACTTACAGTGATTTTAAAACCTTCCAAAATTTTTGCGGATTGTTTTCAGTTTTCAGTAGTAACAGACAATAATATTTGATTTGGCTTTCTTAAGGAAGAGTACATTTAATTTCTTAACTGTCTAAAAATTACCAATCTGTGGGGGAATCAGTTTGTCTGCCTTGGCCCAAGCTTGGTTTCGCTCACCAATAGCCTCTTCTCAAGCTTCTGAGGTGAACCACTGGTTTTCTCGCCCCTACCCGTACTCCTATAACGGGGAATGTTTATTTACAATTTGCAAATGAAAATGTCCCTAAAAAATGTCCAAGCTAATTCAACATCTGGAAGCAGCCCCATCTTCTTCCATTCACTAACCGAGACAAGTCCCATGATGAAAAGCTTGCTCATTAAATTAGTTTAAGATTCCTTCTAAACAATATACGAGGTTTGGATTTAATGGCATCCCCTTGTGTTCTAGTGGTGCAACAACATCAATGATCACTTAAGTCGTTACACAGAAATCCCTACAGACAGAATTTATGTGGGAACATTAGTATAATTAAGTCAATCAAATTTGATTTAACTGGGTTTTTTAAATTTTGGTCGAGTGGGACAATTTCACCAACTGGGTAAGATTAAAGGAGTCACAAAAAGATTTAACTCATCCGAACTGCACTTAGCCATTCCCAATTTCAACACCAACCAAAAGCATTCACTGTCTTCCGTCAGTTGGATAAAAAGGCCTTTAAGATACATGCTTCACTAGGGGCTGATGGAGGCCTATAACACCCAACAATGTAATATACAAGACTCTTTGATATTTTTCCACATTCAGAGCCCAACATTCCAGTTTGTTTTACAGATGGATTAGACAGCACTACTGAGCATCAAATTTTGATTTAAACATAAATTGCAAAACCCAATAACCGCCACCCCCGTCTTTTAGGCCCTGTCGTACGATACACATTAAAAAAAACCAGATATATTAATGTATCCTTTTCAATAGCTTTAGTCAGCCAATTTTCAGAAATTGGCAGCAATTCGGCATCAGTTTTGAGTTAATAAATCCAATTCTGACCATGTCCATTCTTGGATAATAGCGGCGTGCATTAATATAACAATTTTAGACCAGATACTAATGTAAATTTAAAATCGCGAAGTGTCTGAATGCACTGCAGCTCCGGACCAGGTTTGGTTGCACATTACCAGGCAATGATATAGTAGAACAATCAAAAGCCTCTGGCTTTGTACCATTAAAGTTAAAAATGACCTTTGTAATGTAGAAGCAAAGCAAAGATCTCATTTGAAGGTGAGATAATTTTTTACACAAGCTAGAAGACTTTGAAGTTTTAGGTAATCTCTGCACCAAAATATAAGTTCATGTTCCTTATAAAGATGTTGAAGGTGGGTGTACAAGCTGTGCAGTCGCACTAACATAAGTGCAACTGTGTACAGCTACCAGGCCTAGTCACCTTTATTAGAGGGCACACATGTAAACAACCATTTGGCCTCTAAATCCCATACATCACCAACACACAAATGTTCCGAAAAGTGCCCATTATCCTCACCAAGCTTATCAAAAAACCAAAGTTGATTACCATATATCCAGAGCAATTCTCTCCAGAACCAAATAGAGCAGCTCATTCACGTGTAGTAGTAATTGCGATATCAAACAGCACGGAATCACAGCCTTTGTTTAGTAAGTGTGGGTAACTGCACTTAATACAAACTTCAGAGTCCTGCTCTTCCATCTTGATAAAATCCTGGTTTATATTCCCAATGCCAGATCCCAGCGAAAAACAAACCCACTGCAACAGATTCCTGGGCTACAATTTGCTCACGAAGAAGAAAGGCCTCTCACCAGGCCTAAGCTGTAGGAGTGTGATAACAGCAAGTGATACAAACTTCAGAGTCTCTACTCTTCCCTCTTAATGAGACTCCTGGTTTATATTCCTGATGAGATCTAGGCTAAAAACGAACCACCTGCAATAGATTCCTTGGCTACAGGTTTGGCCTCCACAAGAAGAAAGGCCTCAGACCAGCCTCAGTCGTCATTTTGCATTTCAAGAAACATTATCAAGGCAGATGGCCCCATAGTAGCAGAAACTTAGAGTATCTTAGAAAAGAAGATTCTGAAAATAATTTTTAGCAACGAGTGCACTAAAATCCCAAAAAACGCTAAAAAGAAACAAACCTGAGCAAACAAGGAACAAGCCTGCCATCTTGGAAGTGGGCGGGGACTCCGAATATTCAAATTGACATTTTCTTTAACTGAACTGAATTCATTGAATAGTAATTGGGAATTTTGGACATTAATACTGTTGGGTTTCTGGCAAATGGTAGGCTGATGCAAATGAAATGAGACGGGTTGATCAGCTTATTGTTTCTTCTTAAGCTTTGATGTAATTGGTCATGCTAATTACAAGACATGGCAGTGCAGCATAACATAGTGCTACTTTGGTTCTCGTTGTTAATTCTTTCCAGAAGACATGTCGAGAACTGAAAATGACAAATACAGAGCAAATTTTTCCGATAAATAATAATTTAAATTAAATGAATCCGTTCCAGACTCCCAGAAAATCCACACTGTGTACGGCATTATATGCACGAATGGAGTTGTATTGTACTGGTGCTCCCTGTGTTACGAAGGGGATACATTCGGACAAATTAATCGTAAGTTAAATGTAACGTGATCTGGGCAGTTAGCGAGAGTTTGGTAGCGCGGACTGTACTGTTTAATAGAGGATCCTATGATAAATAATGATGAACGTCATGTTTAAAACACTTACATTAACCTACAGTTGGCCAAAATCATTAAAACACCCTATTTTATATTAAGCATGCCCTGGGCAAATGTGGTTATCCAAACTGGGCCTTAGTCAAAGCCGGTAAGACGCCCAAACAGTGCTTAAGCAGAACGACGAGAGGAGAACAACAACCGCAGTCGAAGCGTAAACCAGTGGTGATTCCATATGTGGCAGGAACATCAGAACAATTGAGACGCATATTTGCCAACCCCGCGTCTCCATGGCTTTCAAACCCCAAAACACGCTACGCCAGAAACTGGTCCACCCCAGGGATCGGCTCCCTCAGCACAAACAGAGTAATATAGTGTATGCCGTTAAGTGCTGGGAGGATTGGCAGGAATTGTACATCGGGGAAACCAAACAGCCACTGGTGAAACGGATGGCACAACATAGAAGAGCTACCTCATCAGGTCAGGACTCTGCGGTTTACACCCACCTACAGGCCAGTGGCCACTCTTTCAAGGATGAAGATGTGCAGATCCTTGATAGGGAGGAACGCTGGTTTGAACGCCAAGTAAAAGAAGTCATTTTTGTAAAAAGGGAACGTCTATCCCTGAACCGAGGAGGGGGCCTCAGAGTACACCTCTCACCATCTTACAACGGAACCATCGCAGCCCCCTGCCCCAATCCTGTGTGAATGGCACACGTGGCCATTGTCCTTAATGGCTATGTCAATCTGCATATTAAACTGATCACCGGTCCCATTGTTATGCAATGGTGCTGGTACCAGTCGTTATGCAAAGGTGCTGTATATAAGATTGGGGCAGTTTTCCAACAGCTGAGACTGAAGAAGTCACTTGGATGAGTGACGAAACGTTTCTCCAACAAAACCTTATGTCCAGAAGAACAGATTCAACTTCTGGAATGTTCTTACCTGGACTTTGAGCATGCATCAAGACACATATTTTATACTAGTGTTGAAAAGTCTCATGTAATTTAGTGAGTAATGGATTGAAAGTGGAAGCACTTACTCTATTGATGAACTCATCTGTTCTAGCATAGCTGGTAATGCTAACTGCAGCCTTTGTCTGGAGATTCAGGACAGGATTTCCATTTCGGCTTGCTGTCAATACTGTCCTGTTTGTTAGTGTAGTTATTTGCACTACAAATACAGCACTGTAGATATAAAAATAAATAAATAACATGATAAACAATGCAGATCTGCACTGGGCAAGAGCTGTTGTGAGACTGAATCACTATGTACTGAATCAAGCACTGTTGATGTCTCAGGATTATTGCATTTACATTTAGTCAGTGGCATCATGGACCTGTATGGCAGATAAATAATGATGAATGTACAGTTGGTAACGTTGGTTGACTAATCAAATTGCTTTTTCTTGTAGTTTAAATACTTTAAATACTCACGTTACCGTCACTGATCAATTAAAAATGGTTGACTTTGTGAGCGAAAATGTAATTTATTCCCAAATAATTTCGTTTTTTAGCTATTCAGTACCTGTCTACATAATGTGCGCACACACTCATGCCTGATGACGCAATCCTTTGAACTAATGGCTTTGATAAATGATTCAGTGTTTTAAAACCCTGCACCTCAGTGACATCTGGTGGCCAGAACTGTTCGACAGCCTCAGGAAGTCAGAAAAAAATCCATAGGATAATGATTTGGCTATAGGCCATTAACTTTGTACTTTCTAGTTGGTACAGTTTAATATAGGTTATAGGGAGTGGATAATAGGATTTCTTTTTCCAGGAACTAATTAGGAAAGTACTCTCCAAGTACATTTTGAAAGAAGTAATTAGTAATGGTTAATGGGTTTACTTTTTTTGAATAACTGCCCCAACACTGGCCCAAATCATTTTTGCAGTGTCGCACAGACTTGCTGTTGTGTCTTAGGACAGGAAATTCTATAAATACACAGTTACAGCAGAAAACTGTACAGTTATGGGGCAGCAATTTTGAACATTTACAGCATTTAGCAGACCTTATCCAGAGCGACTTATAATTGACGCAATCTTACAATCCAAGCAATTGTGGGTTAAGGGCCTTGCTCAAGGACCCAACAGTGGCAGCTTTGGCTGAGGCGGGATTTGAACCCTAGACCTTCTGGTTCATAGTCCTGCACCTTAACCACTAAGCCACCACAGTGTCATTTGATAACATTTTCTTTTTGAAAAACTCTTTCAGTAAGACAGCCTTTTGTTTATTGAAGGTGGAATTTGACTCGAAAAATAAGACTATGCAGATTGTTATAGCTCAAAATGTATTACATATTACAAAATCCATCAGCCACATTTGGGTTGTGTGGGGAACTGTGTGAACCACATTGCCTATCATCATAATACCATTCTTTCGTAGATCAGCTGGACTGAAAGACTGCTGATATGATTTCAATGTGTTAGAATCCTTGTTTGAATGTGTCCATGAAACGTTTTTTATGGTTTGCTCTGGCAGAAACCATACCGGTCTCATCCTCGACAGACTGGCAGGCGGCATTCGGGTTCGGCTCCTCTGCCAAACAGCAGGACGACGACCTTGGCTTTGATCCGTTCGACATTACGAGCAAAGCGCTGGCAGATCTCATCGAGAAGGAGCTTTCAGTGCAGGACAGAGCCTTCATGCCAAGCCGTGTGCCCCCAGCGCCTGGGTTCCCGCCTCACATCCCCAACCAGCTTCACGGTGTTCCCTCTGCAAAGGGCCCCCTGCAGCCCCCTGGTTCATCCACACATCTCCCCCTGAACTGTGGGCTGGCCCCGCACGCCTACTCCCAGCACCCGCAGCACCCTCCGCTTCCACAGCAGCCTGGCTACGCCTCCTTAAGCTTCCCAGGGCACACACATACGCTGGTATCGCGCCACAGCTGCTGGCGATGTCGGCGCGTTGTCAACCTCCCACACCTGACCACAGTGTTCCACACAACACAACAGCTCCTTCTTGGACTTTAAAGTTTGCCATCCTCAGCGACAGCAGCAACAACATAACACGGGTCTAGGAGGCATCCCCATTACAGGTGAGTTTAGAGGGCTAACCGAGGGCGTCTGCATTTAATGCATGTACAGAAATGAAGCAAAAACATGATGCTTGTGCTTTTGTAGTAAAAAAAAAAAAGGATATTTTTCAGGGGGATCGAATCCACTAGGAGGCAGTGTTGCACTTTTTTATAGGATAATCCCATCATTCATCGTAAAACAAACAAACAGTCGTTTCACTCATGAGCTGTGCACCTTGTGTAAAGTTAAATGTTGCATCATAGTCCCACAGTCTTTCCGTCCCCATGTACGTGCATGTTGTTCAGATTCCAAAAAAGCCTTCAAATGTTGACTATTAATAGAGAACATTCAGGAAATGGAATTACTTTTTATTGCCCATTACTACTCCATATATCGTCCATTGGTTAGGAAGGATGGAAGAATTGTAAGCCTATGTCGTCTTAGCTCTGCACGGATGAGTCCCCCGGCCAGAAAATTAAGTCTCGGGTTTTCGTTTTTCTTATCCTCCTCTTGCTCCTTGTTGTCACGTAGCTCTCCCCCTCCCCTCCCTCCTTCTCCCTTCTTCTCCCTTCTCTCCTCTCGTCTCTCCCCCCCCTCTTCTACCGTCATTTACAGTCTTCTCCCTTCCCTAATTGTTTATGACAACCAGCTGTGTGGTTTATCAAATAATCACAACTGTTTTTTTGTGGGTTTTTTGTCCTTAACAAACCTCCAGGGCTCGTTTTTTGTGAGCATTAATCCTCCTGTGGCATTAAAGAGGTGACGATGGTTCTAATCATCCTGCTTTGACTTTTTTGTTGATGGTACTAGGGCCATCACAACCACGATCCATGATCTTCACAGTCTCTTTTTAATGTTGGATTTTTTTTAGAGTAATTAGAAGGAACCACAGCGCTGAAACTAAAATTCTTTGCCAGTAATTCAGCTCCACAGAAGGACATAGAGATCCTTGATATCTTATAATATTCTGTAGCACTTGCCACTGTTAAACAAGTTTTTATAAGAAAAATCATCAACCATGCTATAAGAGTAGAGTAGTTAAAAATAAATCACATGAGGATCTAAAGAAGAGCTGGACACCAAAAATCAGTACTGTTTGTATTTTGCAAAAAAAAGACCGGATGGTCGCCTCACGTTGCCCAGTTCCCCGGTTCGATTCCGATCTTGGACTGTGTGGGGTTTACTCTGGGTACTCCTGGTTTCTCCCACTGTCCGGAGGCATGCATTAATTTAGCTGATTACACTAAATTGGCCTGATCTGAGTATGTATGACTAGAGTCGAAGTGACCTTGTGTATCGGTGTAACCTTGTGTCTGACATAAGTAGTCATTGATGCTGAACGTGATGGTAAATAAACCAAACAAACATAACTTTGTATTTTGTGTACATCAGAGGAATCCATTTGGGACTTGGTGAGTAGTGTAGAGGGTAGACTATTAAACAGGTCACTTAAACCCCTCAATGTTAACCGCTTTGTTGGTTATCAGTACCTTTGCCGCGTAAACTGTAACGGCATCGCTGTCATCTTTCATTTACATTACATTTACAGCATTTAGCAGACGCCCTTATCCAGAGCGACTTACAATTGATACAGTCTTACAATCCAAGCAATTGTGGGTTAAGGGTCTTGCTCAAGGACCCAACAGTGGCAGCTTGGCAGAGGTGGGATTTGAACCCTGGACCCTCTGGTTCATAGTCCAGTACCCTAACCACTAAGCCACCACAGTCCAAAATCTTTCCTTGCTTTCTCTTAAGGTATTTCATATACAGTGATAACTCTGTTCTCGGCAACCTTGGAACTCATTCGGTTCTCGACGCTATATGACTAGGATAACTTGTCTGGGCTCTCATCATTTGCTCGGTACTCGGCGCACTTGCTTAAACTTGTGATTCGTTTCAGCCGAATCGCGATTCAGTACACAGTGTTTTACAGTAGCTCTCTCTCAGCGCAGCTCGATGCTGTTTGTTTGTTTTTTTGTTTATTTATTTATTGTTCCTCCTACAGTACTGTATTCGTAATGCAAATCCAAAGTCCCTATGGGTCCTAAAAAGGTTACTTGTAACAGCCAACCGAAAGGAAAACTTGAATTGAATCCTTCAGAACACTTTCAGGCTGAAGTTAGCAGTAGCAGCTATGCTAGTGCCATGAGTTCGCCAATAGAGTAAGTGTTTTTCCTTTGCTTTTCACTTTCAATCTGTTACTAACGTGGATGGGATATTCAACACTATTATAAAATAAGCTTTGTGTTAATGATTGTAGTCAACTGTAGGACAACATAAGTGTATTGAACAATGTCTGTTCTACTATGATACCGTATTGACTGTATTAAACTCATCGGTTCATGATACATTTAACTTATGATGGATTTGTCAGAACATAACCCCATCATAAATCAGGGAGCTCCTGTATAGTACAACTCCATTAATGCATATAATGCTTATACAGTGTGGATGTCCTGGGCATCTGGAATGGAGTAGTTATATTTACAGTATTCCTTATGGGAAAAATCTGCTCAGTACTTGTTTTCGGTTCTCGCCAAGCCTTCTGGAACGAATTAATGACGAGAACCGAGGTACCACTGTGTATTGAGTGTTGCTGGTTGATCATTTAGCTACCAGCTATTGCTTGTGCCGTTTCCGTTGTGTACAATCCGAACCAGTTTAGTCAGCAACTTCACAACACCTCTTGTGTTGCCAAACACAGGGCCCTAGGCTTTGATTGGTTTAACTGTGTCCACAAATTGAATTCCAGTTTTATTTAGATGGCCCAAAGATGACATATTTTCAGTCTAGCAAAGAATGCTGGGTTATACGCCTGTTAAAGAAACTCTTGAATGAGATCTGCTTTCAGAGAACGAAATGAACAAGCATGTGCATGGGAAAGGACGCCAATGCTTTTTTAACTTCATTGTTTTTCTTTTGTTAAATAATTTCTTACAAAGGTCATATTAAGGTAAGACTAAGGGGTGAGGAAGAACATAAAATAGCCGTCTGTGGGCCAATAATGTGTAAATTAAAATAAAATGTCAGTCAGCTTCACATGCAATAAAAAACAGAGCGATGTCAACTCAAAGGTTGCTTGCTTCTGTTTGAAGATTGTTTTCTTTAAAAGGTACTAGACAGCCATACAAGTACACCGTTATATACTTCAACAGAATGCATTTATATTTAATATCTTAATCAACACAAGTAAAACCATCATGATTACTAGATTTTAGCATGTTAGGCTATAAGCTCCCATTGACAGAAGTACATCTGAATTACAGACCCAAATGGGAACCTGTGCATAGTGAGAGGTAGAGTTCTAATACAACACCATGCAGATACATGGTGGCTGGTGCTGACTGTTCAGCTAGTTTAGCATACTGTGGTTAATGCATGCAGTATGAGCGTTAAACTGATTTGAAGAGACTGCATCAGGTTTCAGTCATGGCAGCAGGTCTAGGGGAGGACATTCCTCTCAGCATTCAGTTAGGATGGTCTACTGCTATATAGAACTCCATGCCTCCAAGATAAAGTAGAAGGAGGATCATGTACTTGTCAGTCTGTTCCAGATGCTGAGAGAAACTGCAGCAGAAGTGTGTCAGGTTTAGGCTTAGTCTTGTCTTGAAAAAACATATTATTTTTCATTTGTTAACAATATAATGGGTTTTAGGCAGATTAAACCTGCCTTTTGCTTACTGAGCTACTACAGTCTTAAGGCCTTTTCACTCAGAGTCCGATGTTTATGGACGGAAGAAACGGATGTGATTTTTAAAGTAGTGGTACCTTTACACCCAGTACGATGTGATTAAAAAAAAAAAAATTCTAAACACTGAAACTCCGTCTGCTTTTGCTTTCTTTAATTTCCCTTCCCTTCTCTTAATGTATCACAGAGATGTCACAGTGTCTTTTTAACACCAAAAGCTTTCCAAAAAACCGCTCCAAAAAAGCTAAGACATGGGCAAAGGTTAGTGCTGGAAGCTGTAGTTTGTTTTTGTGGGCATGAACAGATTAGAAAACAGTTACATACAGTCACTTTAAGGTTTTCCCTATCATTCCCCAACCTTTCAGCTATATTTGTTAGATATATTCTTTAATATCCATGTTTTTATAGTCAGCGTCTAGCGTGTCCTATAAGCTCTTGTGCTCTGCTACTAGCAGGATGAGCTGTTCTGCCTGACAACGGAGCTCTGATTGGTCAGCCTGATTTTAAGGCATCCAAACAACATAGAAATTAGAACATTTTACACAGTCCATCAGTTTTGGACTCTGTGTGAAGGACAGCATTAATATACATGCAATCTCTTACAATTATCTATGCCAAAAGCCCTAATTGCAAGCCTAGGGCGACGGTGGCAAGGAAAAAATTAGTAAGTTTTATAAGGAAGGAACCTTGAGAGGACCAAGACTCAAAATGCGACCGAGTCTCCTTTGTAGGCTTGGGCGATAATGTGAGTTTAGACAAACTATTATCATCTTCATAATTTTGTCATGATGAACAATATTATTGTGCTATAAATTAATTTTTGAATGTCTCCCGGTTCAAGCATGCATTTCAGTTTGTTGACCTAGTTTTTAGGGGTTTTAATTCATATCGGTGCTCATATTTAATGTTCATGTATATTACATTTTTGTGTATTACTGTGTTGTGTTTAGGTATCAGAAAAGCCCTTATGTGATACTTTGTGGACTTTACGTTGGCATCTTGTGTGTGTGTGTGTGTGTGTGTACATTTGGGTACCTGACAAGTGCACTAAATAAGGATATTCATGCCTATGCACTGTGCTGAGTGAAAGATCTTGTCAGAGTTGCTACAGTGGTGCTTGAAAGTTTGTGAACCCTTTAGAATTTCCTATATTTCTGCATAAATATGACCTAAAACATCGTCAGATTTTCACACAAGTCCTAAAAGTAGATGCAGAGAAACCAGTTAAACAAATGAGACAAACATATTATACTGCTGGTGCCTCTGTAGGCCACGTTATTTTTTTTAAACACAAATGAATTTTATTAAAACAAAATTATGGCAAGTCTGAAACGTAATTCACACACGATTTTTATGTTTTTTTTTTTTTTTAGATTTTCCTTAATTATTTGATAATGGCTAAGTACCATTCCAGTTTCCGAGTTTTTAAATATATGACCGGCTGATTCTGATTTTTGGCCGATTCCGATTTTCTTTCTGTCTAAGAATTATAAATGACAGCATACAGAAACATTGTTAAAGAAAGATCGCAGGAGTGATCTTTAGTACAAGCAAAGATGCTTAATTGCAGCTCACCCCAATCAAGTAGCAGTGTACACCAACCAAGATAAGTCATACATACTGTAAGCCACTGAATGCAGTAAGAACACGCTCCTGCGTTAAATACTGGGCATAAATGGTACAGCACAATTAAAAACATAGACTGTGAGCTTTTATTAACTAGTAAAAGACAACAAAAAGTCTACACACAAAACAGACCATTGAGACGCAGAAGAACCCTTTAATAAACAGACCGTCGAGCCGCGTGCTAAACGTTGGGACCGGAAACGAACACAAAGCGGCTGAGCATTAACTGTTTAAGTTTAAAGCTCCCTGAACTGAAGGTGCACATGAACTGAATTAACATTAGTCAGAGCAATGTGCTGTTCATGTGTGGCTGTGTTTGTGATGCCGACGTGTGCTTGATATTGCTATGGATTTGAATTCTTGTGATATTCAATAATGTTGTTTTATCAGCCCAAGGCTAGTAGGTAGACACCCTGGTTCATATCCCACCCGTGAGGTGAGGGCTGCGTTCGCTTCCTGGCACCAGCAAGTCTGGCAGGTGCAAATATGAGTATATGAATGATGTGTATTTTTACAAGTGTCTGATGCTCCTTAGGTTAGGGGTTAGATGTTAGGGGTTATACAGACCACAGATGCTCCAAAAATCATGTAGAAGTGATCTTACATAGTACTGACATATTTTAGTATAGAACCTTTATTTAAATTAAAATGCTGAATAATTAAGAAGACTTCACTGATTGCAACAAGAAGTTTAGTTTTATGTAATTTTCCTCTTCATTTCGTTTCTCTTCTTCATCTCTGTCAATTTCTGTTCCATCTTTCTCCCCCTCTTGTGTTCTTCTTCTCCATCTCTTCAATTCTGCTTCATCTGTCTTTTCTTTTTCTTCCATCTTTTTCTACAACTCCTCTTCTCCTCCAACTCTTTTACTTTAATCTCTTCCATCTGTCTCCACTTTTCTCTTACTTTCTCTCACTCTCTTCTCCTCCACCTGCTTTAATTTCTTCTCCTGCACCTCTCTCTGTTTCTGCTCCATCCCTGCTCCATCATGCAGGGATGCTCCATCCATGCCTTTTCTTTTCCTTTGATCTTTCTCTCTATCCCAGTTCTCTTCTCCTCCACTTTTAATTGCTTCTCCTCCATCTGTTTTCATATTTGCTCCATTTCTGTTATCTTTTATTTTCTCTCCATCTTTCTGTATTTTTTTTTCTTTTTCTCCTCCATTTCTTTTAATGCTTACCCTCCGTCTTGTTCCATTTCTGTTTGACCAAGATTCTTTTCTTTTCCTTCCATGTTCCGTCTCCTTTCTCTTTTTCTCCTCCACTTCTTTTAATTGGTTGTCCTCCACCTCTCTCCATTTCTGACCCATTTCCATTATCCTTTCTTTTTCCTCCAACGTTCTCGCACTCTTGCTTCCCCTCTTCTCCTCCATCTCTTTCCATTTCTGCTCCATCTTAGTTGTCCGTTCTTTTCATTCCATCTTTCTCTCACTACTTCTCTTCTTCTTTTCCACTTCTGTTAGTTGCTTCTCCTCCACCTCTTTTCATTTCTGCTCCATCTGTTATCCTTTCTTTTCCTTCTTTCTGTCTCTCTTCTCCTTCACTTTTTATTTCTTCTCCTTCATCTTTTTTTTGCTCTGCTCTTGTGTCCAGATGAACAGATTCAACTT
>JAJAGP010004374.1:0-10066 GCA_025084515.1 Ancistrus triradiatus | reverse complement strand
AGCTGGGACCAAAGTAACAAAGGCTACCATCAGTAACACACTATGCCGAGAGGAACTCAGATCCTGCAGTGCCAGGCGTGTCCCCCTGCTTAAGCCAGTACATGTCCAGGCCCGTCTGAAGTTTGCCAGAGAGCATATGGATGATCCAGAAGAGGATTGGGAGAATATCATGTGGATAGATGAAACCAAAATAGAACTTTTTGGGAAAAGCTCAACTCGCCGTGTTTGGAGGAAGAAGAATGCTGAGTTGCATCCCAAGAACACCATACCTACTGTGAAGCATGGGGGTGGAAACATCATGCTTTGGGGCTGTTTTTCTGCAAAGGGGACAGGACGACTGATCCGTCTTGAGGGAAGAATGAACGGGGCCATGTATCGTGAGATTTTAAGCCGGCTGGCTGGGTTTTTCATCATGACAATGATCCCAAACACATTGCTCGGGCAACGAAGAAGTCCTGGCCGAGCCAGTCTCCAGACCTCAACCCCATAGAAAATTTGTGGAGGGAGTTGAAAGTCGATGTTGCCCAGCGACAGCCCCAAAACATCACTGCTCTAGAGGAGATCTGCATGGAGGAATGGGCCAAAATACCAGCTACAGTGTGTGCCAGCCTGGTGAAGACTTACAGGAAACGTTTGACCTCTGTCATTGCCAACAAAGGTTATGTTACAAAGTATTGAGTTGAACTTTTGTTATTGACCAAATACTTATTTTCCAACTTGATTTACAATTAAATTCTTAAAAAACCCTACAACGTGATTTATTTTTGTTTTTTTTCCCCTCATTTTGTCTCTCATAGTTGAAGTGTAGCTATGATGAAAATTACAGACCTCTCTCATCTTTCTAAGTAGGAGAACTTGCACAATCAGTGGCTGACTAAATACTTTTTTGCTCCACTGTGTGTGTGTATATATACACACCTCAGCTTTCATGAAAACACAACAGTGTACAAATACAAAGCAGACTCTCCAACACACACAGTATGTTTTATAAATACAAACGCAGTCACGTCTGAAAGTTTACCCACAGTGCCACCTACTGTTCGGGGCAGATGCATTCGGACTAAAAGTGTGCAAAAAGTGATTCATAACTGCCATTTGTGGATCCGGCTGTACGTGTTTGTGACTCGTGACATGGGAATACTAGAAAACCATCTTTTATTTAGGCTACTTGTTCTTTTTTTATTTGTAAAACATAGTGTGTGTGTGTGTGTGTGTGTGTGTGTGTGTGTGTGTTCGAGAGTCGTGTTTTGTATTTGTACGTCGTGTTTTGTTTGCTTGCAAATAGTATAATATTTACAGAATACGTTCTGTTTGTTTGCAAAGTTTTGGCACTACATCTCTTCGATCCGTAGGTGGGAAAGGGGGAAATATTAGAATTAAGTGGTCACTTATTTGTTTACATTAATGCTTATGATCTAAGCCATGAGATTAAAGCGGTACCTGTCATCATTAGGCTGAAAAGGATTTGCTGACTTATGAGACCAAATCCTTATTGGCCACTGGGTTGACTTGTGCAAAAATAATGTACAATGACTGTCATGCCTAGAAACCTACACCCATACTCTAGTCCGAGGGGTGCCTTCAGACCAGGTCAGGCATTACATCGGCACGATTGGCTGTGTCTGAGGGAGGGCGATCTGAGTTACTTAGTTGTTGCTTGTTTTTTTACTTGTACAGGTATATGCATACGACATTTAACGTCCTTCTGACCACCGTCCATTCACTACTGACTGGTTTTAACAATTGCAGTAAATCACAATAGGAAATAAAAATCTGGCTTGTAACTCCATACATTGTGGCCATAAACTGCTGGCCGCTTCAGCAGCCAATCAACGCTGCAGATCCATGGGTAGAGGCGGGAGTAAGAGCAGAGGTCTGCATAAACTTGCCTAAACTGGTTCACATTCTCCCATTGAGTCTGCTACACCTGGCTGATCTTCCTTGTTGTTCGTAATACTGTCTATCCTGCATTTCTGCCTTCTATCAGTGTAATCAGGTTTGCTGTGGATGCTTGATGCTGTGTTGATGGTAGGGTTCCACTTGTTTCAGCGTCAACTTTAAAGCGTCTGCGTATCATTTGCACTCAGTTTTCTTGTGACAATAGCCTTTTAGGCTACTACAGTGTAAATACTGCATAAAGGGTGTGAGATCACAGGTAATGTCTGGTCAACATCCTGTTTCTCATAACGTAATGCGGTAATTAATCGGTGCATACCTCTACAGGAAAAATGACAGCTTTTCAGGCCTTTCTGATATTGCACCTGATAACTGAGTCATTTTTGTAAGGTCATAAGTAGCTGTACATAGTGTTTTATAACACAGTAATCTGCTTCCTGCAGACGGTGTTTGTTTGTCCATTTTTATGTGACATGCACTTGCTGGTAGTATCTGTATTGTTTTTGCATGGAGTGTGGGTACTAAGGGCTGTTTGCCAAGAATTCAGCAGGCTCTCTTAGCGTCTAAGTTTTAACCTCGCCAATGCCTTTTGTTGCGCACACACAACCTCCCTCTTGTGCTTACTTCCTGATAGAGAAAGTCTCTGTTCAAGAGAAATCTACTGTATTATGGATAATTGCTTTTTTTATACTCTAATAAGGTTGTCTGAAATCTTCATTTTGGCAAAAAAAAAGAAAGTCAGAGCCATTCACATTTTATTGAACTGTGAATGTGAGCATTAATGGCACAGTTTTTTATCTTAAAATAGCAATGCACAGCGTCACCAGAATGCAGTTTAATGATGTTTTTAATTATTCAGTAACCTTGTTTGCTGTAGCACACATACATGGATTTCTCTGATGCGGGCTGCCAATGCTATGATAACCAAGAATGAGCCCTTTTTCGTACAAATTATTCATTTAATTAGTTACTTTTTAAAAGGGAACAGCTTGTGTAAAGCCTATTGTGGAATGCGCGTCGCACAGGAGTGAAGATCGGTATAGGACGTGTTTAAAATCGCTTACCCCCCTTGTCAGCATTGTTCCTGTAGTTTAATAGTGCTATACATGGTATGTAGAATTATAGGACCTACACACAGCCAAACAGTGAAACTACATTACTCAAGTTATTTTGCCTTTACCTTTAACTTTGACAGCCCTAATTTTCCGTATACACTGGTACCTCGGTTTTTGACCACTTCGTAACTTGTTGAATTCGATTCTCGACTCATTTCGACTAGAATAAGTTGCTCAGTACTTGGTTCACGAGCTGCGCAACTCGTTTCAACTAAAACTCGATTCATGATTCGCGAGTCATGATTCAGTACACAGTGATTCAGGTTCACAATAGCCCTCAGAGAAGATCTCTGCCATTTTTAGCTATTTTTAAGAATGCAGTACTGTGTTCTTAGTGCAAACAAGTCTCCATGAGTCCTAAAAGGAACTGAATGCTCCAGAACACAGGCTGCTGTTAGCTTAGCAGTGTGTTTTGTACTTTTCACCTTCAATCTATTACTCACTAAATTACATGAGATTTTTCAACACTTTATAAGCTTTGTGTTAGTGATTTTGGCCAACTGTAGGTTAATGTAAGTGTTTTAAACATTAACTTATTACTTATCATAGGCTCCTTTCCATATCTCCTTTATGATACAGTATAGATGCTCTACCAAACACTCATTAATCACATCGATTCATGATATATTTAGCTTATGATGGATTTGTTGGAACATATCCCTTTCGTAAATCAGGGAGCACCTGTACATAACTCCATTAATGCATAATACTGCCTTACACAGTGTGAATTTTCTGGGGGCTGGAGCAGATTAATTCAATTTATGTTATTCCTCATGGGAAAAATTTGCTCAGTATAAGATGCATGTACATTTACAGCAATTAGCAGACGCCCTTATCCAGAGCGACTTACAATTGACACAGTCTACAATCCAGCAATGTGGGTTGGACTTGCTCAAGGACCCAACATGGCAGCTTTGGCTGAGGTTGAATTTGAACCCTAATCTTTCTGGTTTCATAAGTCCTTGCACCTTACCCACTAGGTCCACCACAGTAGTTACCACTGTATATAGAGTATGACTGTTTAATGACTGCATTATGCCCTGTGAAACAGGACGTAGACCGAAGTCACAAGTGTTTGCTCGTACTAGTTTTCTGTCATTCAGATGTGAATAAGATAGGCCTATTTCTAAGACAGATTTTTTTTTCCCCCACTACAATTCTCAATACCTTTTGAGATCATTAAAGCAAACGGACATTGATCGGAGGGACGTTAAAGGCCTCGTACCTGTATAATTAAAAAAATAAAAAACCTCCAGAAGATGATATATTTGTCCCTCCTTGTGTCTCCATGCAGAAAACAGCAATTCAGTAGAGGGTATAAATGTCAAAGAGTGGCAGGATGGCCTCAGAGCTCTTTTACCCAACATCAACATCAATTTTGGTGGTTTACCCAACTCCTCGTCTTCCTCCTCCTCTTCCTCCTCCTCCTCATCCTCTTCATCCAGCGTGAATCACACAGGGGGCATTACACACAGCCTGAGCTGGGACGGCACGGCCAGCTGGATGGACCCAGCTATTATTACAGGTATGCCGATCTGTGTGTAATTCTACTTTTTATAGTTCAGGAACTTTTGTCGTGAAATATAAAGTCTTCTATTTACCCGTTTTAGCTTGAGACCTTAGTCATTAAAAGTGCAAACATCTAAGCACAAACATATGTTGATCTCAGAGTTGAGTGTTTGAGCATGACTGGCATGGAAACCTGTGCTCTGATTGGTCAAAACAGTTGACATCTCTAAGATAAAAGCCTCTTTGCTTGTGTTTCATAATCATACTCTGTAACTTTAATCATTTTCATTCAATGTGACTGGAGGTAAACCATATGAAAAAGTGGTTAAAGCCGGTCTGACCATGATGTTTAATAATTATTTTTATGGAAATGGTACCAAAGTAGTTGCTGAAAGTTCCCTGGTCTGTTGGTATGTATGTATAAATTCAGTGAAAAAGTCAAATTATATTTAATATTTGCAGATGGATTTAAATAGCAACGGCGTCCATTAACAGTATCGAAAGCTCATAATCTATTTTTTTTGCTTAATATTCCTTATAATTTCAGTGGTCTTTTAAAATTATTACAACTCATGCTGTGAGATGATTCCCAGAAAATGTTTAGCAAGTTCTATGACATATGTGCAGTTTCATGTGTTCCATGATACACACTCCGTTTGGTTTTAGGATAAAGAATTGCAAATGATAGACCTATGGAGAAAAAAAGAGAAAGATAAATCCGTATGATTCAGACTTAAATCCTGTTTTTCATTTGGGTTTTGTGATTCCCACTACTGCGTTTGTAGCTGTCCCTCCAGTATCTCGTCATCTATTTCAGTCCATCTGTTGTTGGTTTTCAGATGCGTTTGGTGGCATTTTCAATCCAAAAAGCCAGCTTAAGCCAGATAGGACAGCCATACAAAACACATTTTTTACTTGCTTCAAAAGCACTGACATGGCATCCCTAGGCATTTTAACAACCATATGCTACTCTAGACCAGTGTTTCCCAACCTTTTTGAGCCACAGTACATATTTCACAAAATCAAAAGGCACACCACCAAAAAAAAATGTCACAACAAGTGTATTTATTGAAATATAATGAAACTCTAGACTCAGTTTCCTCACTTTACTTACTTGGAGTGAAACCTAGGCCTGTTTAGTTGAACACATAGCTGATATCTTACTGCCTTCTAGTGGAAGAGAATGTAATTGTTCCGCCTTTCACTACACGACGCTCGCTTAGAGTACCAATCAGGTGAAATTGGATAATCTTCCACGGCACACCTGATAATTTCTCGTGGCACACTTATGTGCCCTGGCACAATGGTTGGGAAGCACTGCTCTAGGATATAGAGTAGTCCAGCTGATGTTTACCCTAACAGAAACACAAATAACGATAACCGTTTGTTTGTAGCATGGTAACATAGTAGCATGGTTGACAATACAGAGGACTTGATGACTGGCTACGTTCACACAGCAGGCAAAGTGGCCCAAATCCAAATATACTATATTGCCAAAAGTATTCACTCGCCCATCCAAATAATTGAATTCAGGTGTTTCAGTCACTTCCACGGCCACAGGTGTATAAAATCAAAGACCTAGGCATGCACACTGCTTCTACAGACATTTGTGAAAGAAGTTAGGATGCCACCAGTGTAAGTCCAGGCATGAAATTTCCTCACTACTAAATATTCCACAGTCAACTCTCAGTGGTATTATAACAAAGTGGAAGCACTCAGCCGAGAAGTGGTAGGCCACGTGAAATGATAAATCGGGGTCAGCGGATGCTGAGGCGCATAGTGGCCAGAGGTCACCAACTTTCTGCAGACTTAATCACTACAGACCTGCAAACTTCATGTGGTCTTCATATTAGCTCGAGAACAGTGGGTAGAGAACTTGATTGAATGGGTTCCCATGGCCGAGCCTTACTGCACCAAGTGCAATGCAAAGCGTCGGATGCAGTGGTGTAAAGCATGCCACCACTGGACTCTAGTGCAGTGAAGATGTGTTCTCTGGAGTGACAAATCACAGTTCTCCATCTGGCAGTCTGATGGACCAGTCTGGGTTTGGCAGTTGCCAGGAGAAAGGTAGTTGGCTGACTGCATTGTGCCAAGTGTAAAGTTTGGTGGAGGGGAGATTATGGTGAAAAGGAAATCTTAATACTTAAGCATACCAAGAGATTTTGGACAATATCACCAGTTTGGGGATGGCCCCTTTTTGTTCCAACATGAATGCACACCAGTGCACAAAGCAAGGTCCATAAAGACATGGATGAGCGAGTTTGGTGTGGAAGAACTTGACTGGTCTGCAGAGTCCTGACCTCAACCCAATAGAACAGCTTTTGGATGATTTAGAGCAGAGACTGTGAGCTAGGCCTTCTCGTCCAACATCACTGTCTGACCTCACAAAATGCCCTTCTGAAAGAATGGTCAAAAATTCAAATAAACGCACTCCTAAACCTCGTGGAAAGCCTTCCCAGAAGAGTTGAAGCTGTTAGAGATGCAAAGGCTGGTCCGACATCGTATTAAACCCTATGGATTATGAATGCGATGTCACTCAAGTTCATGCCTGTGAAGGCAGATGAGCCAATAATTTTGGCAATATAGTGTATTATTAAACTCACACTGTCTTGTTAATGTGACCTTTATCTGACGTTCGTCTAAACAGTTCGCAGTCCTAAACTGATGTGCATGTGCCAAAGTCGTACGGTCACCTGGTACAGTCTTACAATCCAAGCAATTGTGGGTTAAGGGCCTTGCTCAAGGACCCAACAGTGGCAGCTTGGCAGAGGTGGGATTTGAACCTTGGACCTTCTGGTCTTTGTTGCTGACTGATGGTGTTTTACCTGCCTACCAATATGATACCTAAGAAAGGGTTTAAGTGACTTTTGTAAATAGTTGATCATTTATGACTTACCAGGTAGCGAATATTTTCTAACACTGCAATTCCTCTGATAAACACAAAATACATGGAGACTGATTAATACTGTTTTCGTGCCGTCAGTATGAATTCTTCTGCTTGTCTTGTTAGCTGACATTTAAATTGTGGATTTTGAAAGCCAGACACCCTTATTTTTCATGTCATGTTTAACCACGTTATTCTAATTTAATTTAAATGTTACTTTTTAGCGTACACGAAATCGATAACACAGTTTTTTCACCCACACAGCTGATAAAGTAACAGTTGAGGGAAAACATCTTGCACAAGACTTGTATTCTGATGCACTGCAAAACAGTGAAGCCACCATGTCAGACTTCATGCTTGCTAAATTAATTACCTTTAGCTAAGAAGTATGTCTGTAGTGTGATGATTCATTATTATTATTACACGTATAATTGTAATATTTTGTATCTTGAGCAGCTGTAATTCTTGACTTTGGGATTAATAAATTGATCTACATTTACAGCATTTAGCAGACGCCCTTATCCAGAGCGACTTACAATTTGATACAATCTTACAATCCAAGCAATTGTGGGTTAAGGGCCTTGCTCAAGGACCTAGCAGTGACAGCTTGGCAGAGGTGGGATTTGAACCCTGGACCTTCTGGTCCATAGTCCAGTACCTTACCCGCTAGGCTACCACAGTCCCAGCCAAAAATGGGCCAGTCTCAAAATTGCAAAGTCAGATTTGTTCCACTCAATGATAATGGCTTTAAACCGTTGATGAGTATTTGAAAGCAACTATACTCTGTAGGGTTCAAATCTGGACTCTGCCCAAGAGAAAACATGAGCCTGGTGAACTGTGGCAGATTAACTAATGACTAATCTTTTAAGGAAAAATAAACAAGACACTCAATGGTTTGTTGCTAGGACCATTAAAAGCGTAATATTTAGCAGTTTTAGGTTTGGTCCATTTTTTGCCCAGGAGTGTATGAGCTTTCAATTCTGTTAATAAAAACAGTGTTTTTGTTCTTTATTGGTTTTGATCTTTATCTTGCTTTGAAATAACAAAACTACCATTGAAGAGCAAAGAGATGGTATTAAGTGTGTGTGGGGCATGTCTGGCTAATATCCGATTTCTTTAATAAGGTCAGTATCGGTGTGGTTTGATCTGATGCTGTGTATTACTAGCATTACAGAGCATGTATATATTGTATACATCACCCCAAGGATCTTTCATTTCTCTATAGTCTACAACACTGGTCATGTAGGGAAAATAAGGAACATTGTTTCTTCGGTAAGGTTGCTGAAGTGTTGGTTAATTTAACAAACCACTATTTATAATGCTTTTAGCTGTGGGACTGTGGTGGCCTAGGGTTAAGTTACTGGACTTTGGACCAGAAGATCCAGGGTTCAAATCCTGCCTCTGCCAAGCTACCACTGTTGGGTCCTTGAGCAAGGCCCTTAACCCACAATTGCTTGGATTGTAAGAATGTATAAGTTGTAAGTCGCTCTGGATAAGGGCGTCTGCTAAATGCTGTACATGTAAATGTAGCTGTAAGCCATCCATTACTGAAATCAAATGCTATGTAAAAAGGGTGGATGGATTCATTCATTCATCCCAGAGGGAAAGTCAAGTATTGCAAAGCACAATACAGTAAAGTGTAAAACAAGAGTAAAGTATTACTGCACTTTATATTACTGATGCATTAATAGAAGGGACGATATTTGAATATATTTATAATAACTACCAGGAAGAGTGTCATGTGCAGTCAGTATATACATATACAGGATAGGTTCCAGTTTCAGATCCAACATTTAGGCTGTGTTCACTTTCATTATGGGATGCCTTATTCACAAGATTTGCTCTTGTTGACAGTCAGAAGCAAAGAGATATTGTATTTGTACTCCGAGCTGAACAGGAGCAATCTGAGCCGCAGTTAATCTGTCAACAGCATCAAATTTTCAGCGACGGATTACGCGGATTAAAGTAAATTAAATTTCAGTAGAATTTTGATTATCATCCAGCTCTAATTATGAATTTAATCAGTTACACACTTTACACTGATCTCTCCAACCTTGACGTGATCAAACATAGTTGTTCTCCCAAGTAAAAGAGAATGTTTTGGCTGACTTTTAAACAGGAAAAAACACTTTTTAAGAACAACTTGCATTTGTTTGGCAACAAATAATGTCAGCGTCATCTTTATTGAAACTGTAAAATGTAGTAAAATCATAATGTATTTGTGGCTAATTACCGTTCATATTCACATTGTGATAAACTTTAATTGAAGTGGGTTTTTTTGTCTATAACCCACAAGTGGCAGAATTAGTGGCACCCCTGTATGTGGAACTTTAGCACCAAGTCTCCGATAAAGCTTGGGGAAATGGGGAATACAGCACAAGAAATTCGCAGTGCAAGAAGTCGTCAAGGGAAAGGCACAAAGGCTCAGAGCATGTGAGCTAACTTTGACAGCATGTGGCTTTTACAGCTTTAGATAAGGAGTTTAATAGCAGTGGGTGTAATTAAGGAAATATGGGACAGGTGAGAAGTGTAAATGCTCTGGCCTTTGGGATCACTGGTGCTGCAGGGCTGGGTTGAGGTTTGTGAGCATTTACATTTACAGCATTTAGCAGACGCCCTTATCCAGAGCGGCTTACAATTGGTACAGTCTTACAATCCAAGC
>JAJAGP010004373.1:0-51198 GCA_025084515.1 Ancistrus triradiatus | reverse complement strand
GTTAACTGGATCGGGTGTGTTAGGCTTGCCTTGCAGCTCTCACAGGTGAGCAGTCCATAGTGATACCCAGACACTCGGTCACCACACACGGGGCAGGCTTCCTCCTGCTCTGGATGAACACCAGGATCTGGCTTCAGTTCTCCAGCTGTGAGACAAAACTGCTATTACTTTTTAGCAATTATTACTATCAATATAAGTAATACAGGGAAAATCAACTGTAAAAATTAAAGGGGTTAAAGGGGACTTCCCATGTAAGAATGTACTTGTGCACATGCATTTGGGTATATTGAGTGCCTACCAGCCTACAAACCATGTAATCAAACAATCCTGTCATTTATTTGTGAGACGTCTAGGTCATGGGACATGAAACATGGGATTCAACAAGCTGTTCTGATTATCCTCATCAATCTCAGTGAATAAGGCTCTGATTTACACCTGTGTGAGTCAAGTCAAATTTAGTTATATAATCCTTTTTACAACAAAGCATTATCTCAAAGCAGCTTTACAAATATCACAGACCCAACTGAGTAAGCCTAGGATGACAATGGCAAGGAAAAACTCCCTAAATGCTGTAAGGAAGAAACCTTGAGAGAACCAAGACTCAAAAAGGGACAAAACCTCGATGGCAAGCCTAGATGTTAATTTCATTAATTTAATTTCTTATCCTCTTAATCCTTGGTCAGGGTCATGGGAAAGCCAGTGCCTAGCCGGTGACACAGGGTGCCAATCCATCACACTTACACTCACCCACTCATACAAGGGCATAGTAAGGGTAGTTTAGAAAACCCAATTAGCCTAACACACATGTCTTTGGACTGTGGGAGAAACCTGGAGTATCTGGAGTAAACCCATGTGCACACAAGGAGTATATGCAGACTCCACACAGAAAGGACCTAGTTCACTCCACCTGGGATCGAACCAGTACCTTTTTGCTGTGAGGCGACTGTACTACCCACCGAGCCACCACTCCGAACCCAGCCTAGATGCTATATGTAAGAATTAAAGTATGTTCACTAATTATTACATTTATATTTGATTTAAATTTATATAAAATTTCTATTTTATTTATTATCCATTCCTTCATTCACATTCCTGGACAGGACTGCAGGACTGTCAGTGCCTAGCCGGCACATAGGGTGCAAGGCAGGAACAAGTTTAGACAGGGTGCCACTCCATCACAGGGAACAGACACACACACTAGGGGCACTTTAGAGACACCATTTAGCCTAACACATATGTCTTTGGACTGTGGTATGAAACTGGAGTACCCAGAGTAAACCCACGCGAATACAGGGAGGACATGCAGACTCCACAGAATGGACCCAGACTGCTCCAGCTGGGATTGAAACCAGAATCTTACAGCTGTGAGGCTACAGTGCCACCCACCAAGCCACCGCGTCACCCAATAGAAAAACATTAAATACAATAAAATTTGCTGAAGGACTTCTGTCTGTAACGTCCTGTTCCTCTAGAAATTTTGTTTGTCTTTACAATTTTGATCATCTCTCACTCTCTGTCTCTCCCCCTCTGTTACACACACACACACACACACACACACACACACACCAGATCGCTGCAAAGATCGCTGATTAGACACTGGGTCTTGCCACAAGAGGGTGTAAAAGTGCTTCCCCTGCTGCCCTATAAAAATGATCTCAGAGGCTACTCTTGGGTATTACTCTTGAGACTGAGGTGAGAGATTGTTGACTGCTAGACATGCCTCTAAGACACATTGGCCCACAGCTGGGCCTATAAATCCTGCAGACTTGTAGGTTGCTGAAGCTGGCATTTCAGCTGGTCTCAAAAATGCTTGATTTGCTATAAATCTGTCGACCAGGCAGGCCAAGGAGGTGTTGCAATCTGGAGGAGACATTCCTGGTAAACCCTTGCTATGTGTGCATGATGTTCTACACATAGAGGTGACTGACTATCTGAAAGGTGGACAACAAAACTGTGGGAGCTGCTCGTGCTCGTCAGTGGATCAAACGATACTTTCTACTGGGGATCTGCCTGGGCTGTAAGGAGCCTGTTCAGTGTGTGTGGGTGCCCTCACAGTAACACTGCTCCTAACATCTAACAGCTATGTCATGGTGGGCAATTTGTTGAAATGATCATCCTGCTTCTCTCAGTCCAATGATGTGCCCCCTTTCAAAGTCTGCCAACTGGGCAAAATGTCTTCGAGTGCATCGTAGAGGCATGTCTAGAAGTCAACCATCTCTCACCAAGAGGTACACTACCCAGGGCAGCAGGGGAAGCAATTTTACGCCGTCTTATAGCAAGACCAAGAATCTAATCAGACCACATCTTTAATCATTTACATACAGGTATCTGCCGGAGACATAACTGCATGCCAAGTTTTGCAGCAACAACTGTCTGGGTGCGTTTTTTATTTATTTATTTTTTCAACGAGTACATATATATCCATTTCAGCAACACTCACTTGTAACACATTCATAATATAAAGCATGGATTCTCCATAGACAAACATTGACAGTAGAATGGTTTGTACTAAATACCCAGTGACACTCAGTATGACACATTTATAGGTTTCTGCTTCCAGAAAGTCAGTTCATTAACTTCTGCCCTGCTGTCCTTAAACAGAGTCCACAGAGAGTTGGTTTGCCAACTTAGATTGAGAACTTGGCTGGCATACACAGAACCTTGACCTCAGCTCTATCACTCACCTCGAAAATGCACTGGAATGCCAAATTTAGGCTAATTTTCAGAAGCTGACCTCACGGTCATGTTCCAGAATTGAGTGGAAAGCCCTCTTACAAGAACAAAAGCTGTTGGAGCAGCAAAGGTAGGGGGCAAACACCATACTAATAGCCATGTTTTACAGTGTTGGATGCAATTGTTTTTGGTGTCCACAAACTTTTGTCTATGTTGTTGAATCACAGAGTTTGTATGAACTATAAACTGGTGATTAACCCTCGTGTTGTTTCTACTTATATTACAACGATTACGCTCATGCCCTTTATATCAGAGAGTAACAAGGTGACAGGAGCGTTTGTAAAATGGCTTTCATAACCACAAGATCTGTTATTTACTCTCCCACCTGTGTAGAAGCATTTACCGTCAAACAGGGGCTCCATTTCCATAATATGACGGCAATTATTGTATTAGTTGTATTTTTTATAAAAATCGCAATTTCATTTAGTGGGACAGCTTAGTAGTAAACAGGACAAAAGTTATTTATGCAAATGCCTTATTTGGTCCAATTCAACCTACAGAATAACGCATTGCAAGGTTCAACTACCTTTCAATTAAATCAAAACCAAATAGTTCGAAATGCCATGTTGACTTAGCATGATACATCAGGTCTGTTCCAGCACCAATCAGACAGTGACCAGTATAGAAGGGTGTACTTACATGTAGATGGTCTGTCCTGTGAGACTGAAAGCTGGGGGCTTTCCAGGTGATAGCTTGGAAGGTTCATGGTCCTGAAGAGAGAGGGGATTTAGGGTTACACCAAGCGTTGGTGCCCCGAGGGACGGAGATCGGGATGGGGTTGAAGTGAAGTGTAGGACAGCTGGTGCAGTGTGTAGGCCTGCTGGAGGACTTTGCTCAGTGCTAAGGGTAATAAACTTGCCTCTGGCACACCTTCATGGCTCGCAAAAAAACCCTCACACTTACAGTGACGCATCAGGAGCTATGCAGGGAGAACAGCAATAAGGACTGCAATACATTCCTATACACTTCCGCTATACTGCAAATAACAGCAGGTAATAGAACGACTCCAGAAAAGTCAAACGTTCAATCGTCTATTCCTGCAATTGCTGACCAGTTGTGTAGTGAGTAATGACTGTAGCATTACACTCTCACTATGCTACACTATAATCCAGATTGATTAAACTGTAGTTTAGCTGTAATCGTCATACACTTGTCTGATTAATGTATTTAACTGTGGAATCTTATCTGCACCACTGGTCATAAACCTGAAGCACAGGTATCCAGGTTAGGTAATATGGATTATATGGGCCATGTCATCAAAGAAGATCGAGGAGTTCAAGGGTGACAGATTATCCAGTCCGACGTCTGGCAGGACAAACAAAGACATCCATTGTGACTGATTGGATAATAATCAAGTTACAGCTTCTGTCTAAATCATAGGAAGCCATTTATTAATGGTACTGCATACTAGAGGTACAGCATTATGAACACCAGAAATGTATGATACGATCCTTGTACAGACCAGTATCGCAGTTTCGGTAAATGTCACAGATCTGGTAACTCTATTAAAGATGATCACATTAAATGCCATATAGATAAGACTGCATATTCAGGCATTTGGGTCAGGAAAGCCAATCAGATTTAATATTAGATTAAGACAGTAGGTTAGCACAAAGCATTAGTTTCTCAGCTTGTTATCCTCTATGTTTGGTTTTTAAGAAGTAGTAGTCGCAGCATTTTTAAGCAACATACCACCTGAAAATGATTTAATCTGATACCATCCGGTTTATAAATGTATTGTGTTATTCGACAATATGCAATGCAACTTCAATTGTCAAATTCTCAATATTTTTCTTTCTCTTTTAAATCCCAGTTTATTTATAGTGCTCATTTCCTGTTAAACTTTAAAATCATTGTTAATATTACCCATGTGACCATTCCATAGCAGTGTGCAGCAACTGAGTTGTGAATCACACCAGGTTGTGCACAGACATTCACAGCATTTAGCAGACGCCCTTATCCAGAGCGACTTACAATTCATACAGTCTTACAATACAAGCAATTGAAGGATAAGGGTCTTGCTCAAGAACCCAACAGTGGCAGATAGGGAGAAGTGGGATTTGAACCCTGGACCTTCTGATCCATTACAGTACAGTACCTTAACCACTAGGCTACAGACAATAACCTTGAGGTGTGAAAGTTGCCAAAAACAAACAAACATGCAAACAAAACGTGCTTGAGCAGATCTCCTAAAATACATTACATTTTTAAAAGTCCTTCAATTTCAATGACACTGTAAGGAATTAAAAATTGTTACATAAGAGAGAGACTATTGTCATACAAAATACAGCACTAGAGGGCGCATAGAGGTGGAAAAACGAGTGAATTAAGACAAACGCTTTTTATGAGGAATTACATTAAAACGCCTACAATATATTAAGACTTATTTACAGTAGTAGGTTTTGGGAGATAATGCTGACCCAGACAGAGTGAATAAATACAAAGCTTTAGAAAGATAATGGATTTCACATTTACATTTATGTCATTTAGCAGACGCCCTTATCCAGAGCAACTTACAATTGATACAGTCTTATAATTCAAGCAATTGTGGGTTAAGGGCCTTGCTCAACGACCCCACAGTGGAAGCTTGGCAGAGGTGGGATTTGAACCCTGGACCTTCTGGCCTGTAACTTAACCGCTAGGCCACCACCGTAGAGTTGGGTGGTTTTGCATGTGCTTTGTGTAAAAATTGAATTTATTTATCATCACCAACTGCTATTAATGCAGGAGCCAAGTTACAAAGTCATTGAGACTCCCCGTCAGGGAATCGAACCCTGGTCTTCTGCATGACAGGCAGAGGTACTATCCATTATACTAACGTGACCAATAAAGTTAAAAACCCCCCAAAATATTGAACTTTCATGTTCAAGAAACCAGTTAGAGATAATTTGAGCCTTGTGATATGGCCCTCTATCCTAGTGGATATACATGGTCTGGCCAAAAACAGATCACAAACTAATATTTCGTCGGAGCGAATACTAGCAAGGTGTACCTAATAAAGGGGTTACTGAGTGTACATGCATTCATATATTTTATATAAATATGTTTACATGCATGTATGTATGAGTAAATCTGATATAATGTCATTTGAGTAAAGTATAAGTCAAAACACATATTTCCCTGACAGTCAATATTGCAAAGAGTGTTTTGACTTAAAAAACAACAACAAAAACAACAAGACAAACTGTCTTTGTCTAGAAGACACACTTCTTCAGGAATCTCTGTCCAAATTTAATATGAAAATTAAGAAGTTACCACAATAAAAAACTGTAGCTTTATCATTTATAACATTAAAAACTGACTGGGTTGTTGGTAGTATGAACATTTTAATTCAGTTCCTAAATTGTCCATCAACTCCAGAAAATATACAGCAAATATCATGCAGTTAAAATCGGATTGCAGCTGCTTTTAATTCCTTAAAAATCGCTACATAAAAAAAAAAATTCGCCAGAGAGCTTGCTGCCATATAAAATGCAAGCGATAGAGGGCGCACAGTGGCAACGACTGAGCGCGAATGAAGTTCAACATGCCATGATACCGCACAGCTTACATCAATGGTGCTTCGTAGATGGCTAGTTCAAAAGAGCATGTTAAGCAACTTATAATTAATAATAATAATACTGGCAAGCTAGCATTCGCAATACATTCCCTGTATAATTTCTGCGAGGAAATCACATAGCTGAAACTCAATACAGTATTTAATTCCTGACTTTATTTGTAATAGTAGCCTCTTCTAACATGAAGCTAATCAGAGAAAATTTCTATACTGCTCAATTCAGACAAATACAAATGAGTAAATATACTTTATTTCCAAAGTGTTAATTCCAAAGATTGTCTGATACAAAAAGGGTTAAAAACAAACCTGACTCAATCGGAATCAAGTTTACATCATTCATATTTGTTAGTATGGTATGCGGTTATCTCATCTGACCTACAAATGACATATTGTACAATAATGCATTTAAGTAGTTGAAGCTTAAGGTTTCAGTCATATGGCAAAAGTTGACTTTCTGATCACATGGTCAGAAATCCTAGCTCAGAGTTAACCCACAATGAACAAGCAAGTATATAGATACGGTTTCCCAGTCCCACAAAGAGCAATTCACCACTCGCTGTAGTTCTGAAACAAAAGTACAAATGAACTGTTATATTTGTAAAAAGTTTCATTTATTTTCTTAAGTAATGGTTTCTGCTTTACCTCAGACATGCTGTAGAAGAGCTTTACTCAGGTTTAGGACACACCGGCTCTCCCTTGACCACATACCAGATCTCATTATGTCTGTTAAACACCTTCATTGGACTGAACACAAAACACTGGATTAAAGGACGTTTTTAACCCACAATGTCTTCATGAAATGTGCAGCTCCCATCCATCAAAACCTGACGCCATGCACCTCTGCTTGAATACCAAGTCTGTCTTATATGAAAATGTACCATCTCTTTCCATGTCATAAACTCTAGCTAATTCTAATTTTGCAGTTACAAAACACGGCTAACAAGAAATATGTTCCACAGGTGTACTGTTTGTTCACTGTCCCAAGTGACCTTCTCAAATATTATTACAGCTGACAAAGTATGTTTGCATGCACAGAAATATCAAATAACAGATTGACAATCATTTCTTTTAATAAGATGAAATGCAATCCAGAAGCGTGATAAATGGAAAACTGCTCCATTGTCTTTCACCAAAAACAGAGGCAACTGAAGTACAGTAACCATTTTATGCAACCAGTTTGTCTTATAGTGGTTGGGGTGGGTCCGGAGCCTATCCTAGGAACACTTTCAATATCATGTGCCTCTGACCCAGTTCTCTGGCCATAGCGATTAGTTCCTTGACCAAGTCACTCGTCTTCATACCTGCTTGTGTCTCTCACATGCTATGCGTCAGCCCAACTTTTCACTTACTTTCCTGACCTTGACATTGATAACTGTAATGAGATAATTGTATTTATTGTATGTTTAACGTCGCTATCAGCATCAATGGCCATTTTAATGACAGACACAAGGTTACTTCAAGGCAAGTCATATATACATTCAGATCGGGCCAATTTAGAGTAATCAGTTAACCTAACGCATATCTTTTGGCTGTGGGAGGAAACCAGAGTACCTGTAGTACATGCAAACTCCACACAGAAAGGACCCAGACTGCTCCACCTGGGGATCGAACCCAGGAACATCTTGCTGTGAGGCGACAGTGCTACTCGCCGAGCCATGATTTGGCACATAAGTGTAAATTAGGGTGCCGTAACTCAGGTGGGGCTTCTAAGGATTGATCCCCCCCCCCTTTTTTAAACAAAAAACTGTCTTTTTAATGTACAGTAATTTTGGACTATCATTCTCATACTGGTGAAGGAAGAACTTCTGACTTTTTAGGGCAGGTGATACACTGTGGCTAGAAAGACACCAAATCTAAGAAAACTTCCTTTAATGCTGAGCCTGTGAGCCATAAAGTCATCACTTGGTTTACAAGATATTACAAATGAAATTGTATTAAAACTAAAAGATACACAATAAATAAAAAAACTGGATCTGCATTTGCCAAAGGAACTACAACACTGCTTGAAATGTGGCAAACGGACATAATCTGGGGAAGGCATGTCCCAGTACTTTAGGCTGCCTGTGGGTTTGCGTCCCAATACTTCTGGCCGTGTGCCGGGGTGCATCTCAATAATTTTGGCGTAGTCCCAATCACTTTTGGCTGCATTCAAGGGCATGTCCACATACTTCTGGCTACGTGCCGGGGCACGTCCCCATACTTTTGACTGCGTGCTAGGGTGTGTCCCAATATTTTTTGGCCACGTGCTGGGACGTGTGCCAATACTTTTGGCAGCATGCGGGGGCACGTCCCAATAATTTCGGTTGCGTGCAAGGGTGCGTCCCAGTACTTTTGGCCCCGTACGGGGGTGCTTCCCAATACTTTTGCCTGTGTGCGAGGGCATATGCCGAGTACTCTGTGGTGGCATCATCGATTTCAGTTGCAATGCGAATTTGAAATTTGAATCTGAACAATCCATCAATGCATTTCTATGGGAGATTTTTAATTATTAAACTTAAATCTATTAAAACGAATAAATTGGATAGACTCCAAAAATAGATAGCACACCACAACAGCGTGATTATCTTCATAACTCTGGTTTTTAACCATCTCTGCATGTTAAGCGGTTCGGGCTGTATTAATCACAGAAATGTGTGGCAGATTAAGAACCTCAAATAATAATAATAATAATAATAATAAGTATAAGGGGTATAATAAACAAGATCAATAAAGAGGGGCAACCCTGGCTTAGGTACAATTTCTCTCCGAGAGAGAAAGTGGATCATACCATTTGCGAGGCAAAGGGGACTGCTGTACTTCATTGTTACAATATTATTTTTTAAACCCTATACTTTCTATGGTTTTAACATTTTATCAGCTTAGACACAAACCTCCGTAAAAAAGGCAACAAAAACGCCTTATAGCTATTTTTAGAGGTGCTGGGACTCAATTTAGGGGTGGGCACCTCTAAAAGAGGGGCTAGACATGCCTATGCTGTAACTGTAAATGAGAACAATCATCTAACCATACAGAAGGGAGCAAGCTGACAATAATACCTGTCATAGCCCACATCGTAGCGGTAGCCAGTCTCATAAGTGGCCTCAACATTGCCGAGTGCCTCTTTCAGCTGACCAGAGTACAAACTGGATGTGAATGATACAGCCCAGCCTCCGAAGCTTGTGACATAGACCATCATATCCGGCATGTCAGACAAGTACACCTGCAATACAGAGACAAGCCATGCACGTGTGTACTTCGTTCAGTTTTGAACTTGAACGCCATTTTCTCTGCAGACTCACAGTGCTGTCGGTTGGTTTGGTGAGCCAGGGAGCAGCGGCCTTTCCCCCTTCACCGCGGGAGCCCGCGGAGTTTCCGATTTGCCTTATATTGCATACTTCAACAGGAAGCTGAGAACTTAGACAGATTTCTCCATCAGAGATAAGGTTTTTCCTTTTTCCTTCACTTTTACCCAGACCGGCCGGGGGGCCGTCCATGTCAATTTTTTGGCACCTACAAGTATAAATGTACACAGGGGGGGGGGAATGCAGGTAGGGGATATTAAGCATTAGAAAATGTAGGTAACACCATCTTCCGTTCTGTCCTTTACGCTCGTTGTAGTTGTCACCTGCTTTTCATTTTCACCAGTAATGTATTTAAGTTTTCTGAACGCTTCTCATTGTAGCGACCCTCCCTTGACCGTGACTCCTTCCTCTTGGAGACCCATTTGGCAAATCGTAGTGGCGGGAGGGGGGGCACCTAGAACAACAAATAAGAGGAACAATACGCATCCCCAGGCCAACCATAGGGTGAAAGAAGACAAGTAACGCCCACCCCCTCCTCTGATTGGCTGGGGTCACAGTGCCGCCCAACGACTTTGCCTGCCACTCAGATCCGGAGGACCTCTAGGGGATAAGATGTACGGATACTAATGCCGATGTGCAAATGTTTCACATTTTATTTGAAGTATGACTCCATGACTTTAGTTTCATTCTTAGATTTATCATCTACGCCACCCAAGGAGGTCGTGTCCCTTTTTGAGTCTTTGTCCTCCCAAGGTTTCTTCCTCATAACAGTTTTTCCTTGCCACTGTCGCCCTAGGCTTGCTCAATTTGGGCTTGGAAGTAGATATTAGGAGCTAATATAAAATTGAAAAGTTGCTTTGAGACAATGCTCCATTGTAAAAAGCGCTATATAAATAGATCTGACTTGACTTTCAGTATCGGTGTGAACCCTTGCACAGCAATAACTGCAACTAAACATTTCCGTAACTGTTGATCAGTCCTGCATCTCAGCTTGGAAGAATTTTAGCCCATTCCTCTGTACAGAACAGTTTCATCTCTGTGATGCTGGTGGGATTCTTCACATGAACATCAACAGCATTTCTAATGCATCTTTATCCAATGACTTGTGTGATTAGGGCTGTTGTCTGGCTGCATGACTGACTTTCTCTTAAAATTCAGTTCAATGACAGATGTCCTGACATTTTCATTATGAATTTTCTGGTAAAAGTAATAATTAACTGTTCAATCCATTGTACTAAGTTGTCTTGGCCCATCTGCAGCAAAACAGGAAAAAGCCATGATACTACCACCACCACGTTTCATAGATGGGATAAGGTAATTATGCTGGAAGACAGTTTTTTTCCATGCACCCACAAAATGTTTTCCCAGTAGCCTACTGTATTGTCCATGTGCCACAAGATGGGCAGTAATGTTATTTTTCCTCACAGCCCTTCCACGTACACCATTGTTGTTTAAATGTTCCCCTAATGGTGGACTCAAGAAAACTAAACAATGAGAGAGGCCTTTAGTTGCTTAGAAATTACTCTGGGTTCCTTTGTGACCTCGCAGACCATTACAAACCTTGCCCTTAGAGTGATCTTTGTTGGTCAACTGAGTAACGGTGGTCTTCAAATTCCTCCATTAGTACAGAATCAGTTTGACTGTAAATTGGTGAAGTCCAAACTCTTTTTTTGTAATCTTCTCCAGATTGATGAGAATCAACAGCAACTCACTTATGTTTTGCAGCTTAAGGAATAGCTTTACTTGGTACCTTAAATCCTCAGTGTATAAATAAACAAGCAACTTTTAGACACCAAACATGAGTACATTTGAGTACATTTTATTTTCGGTTAAATTATTTGTCTGGACGTTTGATCTGTTAGCCACTCACCTCATATCCTTCCCCATCACAAATCAAATCAAACAGCAAGCACTCCTTCGTCTCTGTACAGAAGGAGCCGGGTTCAGTGGAGTTGCTAAGGAGAAGTTTAAAGAAAGATCAGACTGAGCAAACTGCTTGACTATATAAAGGGCTAGTTACCTAATACACCATTGCTACTCTATAGGGTTTGATTTACAACACATCCTATTCTCAATTTGAGTAACGATCCCCTTGAGCTCGTTCTTAACTTTAGTAACTCAACACTTGCTTTAACAGGACCCCTGATGACATTAGTCACTATGTTTTGTTGATTTTCGAAATGTAAAGTGAGTGATATTTTGAATGTGCAAAAGTTTGGGCACCTTTCCAAATTGTTCATTAGATTTTTATTGTTGTATAAAAATAGAAGAAATATAGTTTTTTAGTTTAGGTCATTTGGTGACACTGGATAATTTTTTACCCAAAACTTCTGCCTCCTGCAAAAACAAAACAAAACAAAATTAACAAAAAAACAAACAAGCTGATAGACTATAGCATGCTGAAGACAAAAATAAATTCAGATTTTCTGTAGCACATAGTAATTTTGATAAATATTAAATACATATTTATTAAATTTAAAGTGCATTTCATTTATGGACACAATGCATTGTATTTCTTCAACTAGGTTAAAAATATATTCTGGTGCCTCATATACTCCACCAGTACTGATGGATTCCAATTGCCCTGATACTGCGTTTCAATGGTCACAATGACTTGGTGAAATCTTTCATCATGTTTGTCACAGGCTACACTAAGATCAACAAGGAAGAATTCCAAGAGTGAATACAGAAAAATAATTTTTCAATGCACTTCATGATTTTTTATGCTTTAAGTATGCTGTCAATCACCTCAGTGTAGTTTGGTGCTCTGTATTTCCCAAGAAATTTGACAATCCTTGACAATCCTTAAATGCCTTCCATGCAATTTTCTCCATGCAAAATTCCCTGTCACTGATGCCCCATCTGATTGGCTGACCAACAAAATGCCTTTCTTCATCTTGCCATCAGTTATACTTGGAAACATCCGTCTCACATAGGAAATCTATAACCTTTTTTGTTCCTTGCAAAATGTGTCATCAACCCAAGTTTTTGTATGACGGTTGGGCAGAAACAGCTGTGTTGCGTCAACAAGCGGTTCACAATATTCTGCCCTGGAACAAGAGGCTTATGGAGCAGCCAATGGCTATCCTATGCTCAAAGGAAACAACAGTATTTTGTATATTGGAGCTATATTTCCAGTAATAGTGCCAATACTTTTAGACCACGGCAGATGTTCCACTGACAACTGTTGTACTATGTGTTTCAACAGAACTTCCATGTTATTGTAGGTTTCTTTCATGTGTACTGCATAGCCAATGGGTACTGAAGGATGGGCACTGCCATTGTGTTACAGGTTTAACTTTGATGAATCTATAAAAAAAAAGGCTAAATTTTGGAGGGTCATGCACATAGCCCAAAGCCATGAACAATCCATCAGTGTCAGTGCAGAAACAGAGGTTGTTAACCTGAGTTATGAAATGTTCTTGAAAGACTAAAACTATTGTAACTGCTGAGTGTAAAACCCCATCCTTTCAGTCTTGTACCAAGTCATTCTGCTTTATCTTTTCCACCCAATCAGATCATTTCATTCTGGCTGTGCTTTCAGACTACAATAACCAGGAAAGAGAGTTCAAGAGTTTTCCAAATCTAGTTATGCATTGTGGCATCTTAATCTGAGCCATCTAGGTTCAATGACTAATGACTCAAGGCAAACTGTCATCATGTGGTAGTGGTCTCATATCTGAAGGAAGATTAAAGATTCAATAGACTTCTTATTTTTTAGTGTAGAAGCCAGATACACTGGTCAGACAGAATTAACAGTACTGTGTGTGATAGTTCTGTTCTCATATTTACATTTATGTCATTTAGCAGACGCCCTTATCCAGAGCGACTTACAGTTGATAAAGTCTTACAACCCCAAGCAATTGTGGGTGGGCCTTGCTCAGGGACCCAAAGGTGTCAGCTTGGCAGATGTGGGATTTGAACCCTGGACCCTCTGGTCCATAACCCAGTACCTTGTCTGCTAGGCTACCACAGCCCCATATCATTGGGAAATGGCATCGACTTCCGAATACCTCTGAGCCAAGCTCTCAAGTTGACTGCACATGTTGTACCACAAATGTGAGGAGCTCAGGGTATTCATTTTGCCTGAAGACATGGACATCCTATGGTTAAGTATAATCACTATACTGCTGCCTGAAGAACGTGTGTCAACATGTGTCCAAACAGCATCTGAAAATGTGAGCAGCTTTATGGCTCATATCCCAGAATCTAACCTGACAGTATGCCCAAGACTACATTTGCAACACTGAGTGCATATCCAGACATGCTGTGACTGAACAAAACAGCTTGCTTTGTGGGAAACATACTAGTCAATTAAAAATATGATGGAAAGCCACAATAACACATTAATACGAATCTACGTAATGGGATGTGTCAGGAAGACTGTTTGATTGAAAGTTGATTTCTATGATCAGCAGCCCAAAATCCAAAAACAAAAAACAAAAAACACTTGTCTTCAGAAAGCAAAATCTTTTTGTCTGCATAGCCCTCTAGTCTGTATTATACAATGTAACTTTACTCTGTACATTCGTTACCAGGGACTGAACAGAGAGAAAGAAGGTACATATTTCCAAAATCTAAGAGTTCATCACACTGATCACTGATCGATATTCCTGTGGAGCTTAGTTTCAACACAAAGCAACATCTTTGACTGACGAAAGTCCAAGAGACTGATTAACCGATCAGGTCCATTCTAATAGGGTTAAAACAATAATCAAATATTAATAAATCAACACTCTACATTTATGGGCTAACATAATACAGGAGAAACTGGCTTTTGTTTTCTTCCGTGTTAAAATGTATTTATTATTCTTGTATCACGTCTATTATGACTGGTTTACAACCAATATTTTGACTGCATCCGTAAAAATTATTTCATTAACCTTTTCTGATAAAGTCAGTCATATACAAATATACTGCAGAGTCACTCTCTCAGAAGTATGACAATAACGTTTTTTCATAATTATGTATATATATTCATAATTCAAGACACTTTCCTGAGTATCATCAGGTGTTGCCAGGTATCAGTGACTGTATAAATGTAAGCCATGGATTGTAAAATCAATATGACATAATAGTGCAATCTACTCTCCCTTTCCATGTTGTTTACCTTAATTAGTTAATACTATTTTTTTACATAAATGTTAAACAAATGATCTCAGCTTCCTAAATATGGCCCAACTAGTTTTGTTGTGGCTTCAAAAATCAGCAGAACAAAATACTGTAATTTCACACACTGGATTGTGAACAAATCCAAGTATATCTGGGGGCTCAGCCAGTGAATCCAGATCATTAGCAGATTTCACAAATACAAATCTAACTTCTGTTAATTTAAATATGCAGCTATCATCTAATAAATTAAACATGGCTATCCAGTAAACACAATGTTTAAACTCTTACCCAATTCTGGCTTCTGCTGTTATCGAGAACAGCAACACAATTGCTCCTGCTATGTAAATCCTGTAACAGATCAACATTTACATTTACAGCATTTAGCAGACGCCCTTATCCAGAGCGACTTACAATTGATACAGTCTTATAATCCAAGCAATTGTGGGTTAAGGGTCTTGCTCAAGGACCCAACAGTGGCAGCTTGGCAGAGGTGGGATTTATGTACAGCATTTATGTTATTGTTATCATACAAGTGGCAACTTGACCCTGTAACTTTATAAAGTCTATTACAACAATATAATGCTTATTGCTATATCCTACATTTAAATATCTGAACGGCAACATAGAAACTGCATTTATTTGCACTAACAATGAGAAAAGAAAATCGATAGATAAAAAACAATGTTACTTACATTCTGATGAGGCAAACCTGCACAGCTGGTCTACGGTGAAGTGATAAAATGTAGCACCTCACAGCAGAACTCTTATTTATGCATGAAGTATTATGAAAGAGCTTATGAAAGCTGTTATGAAATCAGTACAAGTCACACCCCAATAGCCCTTAAGCTGTCCCCACATCAATGTCTCCTGCCAAAACCTTACCGATCCACAGTTTAGCAATCAAAAAATATATATATATACTTAAACAGAACTTTGAGCAATACACTGATATGCAGAGTGGCATTATTTAGTTTGTTATTTAGAATAGAGGCATTATTTTAGTTAGTCAGACTTGTAAACAACTGCTGTTTGATAATCAGGCGTGTCACGAGTGGGAAAATTACTTGTGTAACAAAGATCATTCAAGCATTTAACTATAGCAAATGCTAAAGTATGATTACATTTGCAGGACACGGTTGCAGACGCAGCCAATCATGTCTGCATGACACCTGACCTGGAATGGATGGCACCACAGTGATGGACTAGCTTATTAGACTGCTGCACCACCCAAGAGCAGGTCTTATATTCATTCATTAATTCACTTTCTTATCCGCTTAATACTGGACAGGGCCATGGGAGTGCCGGTGCCTAGCCGGCAGCATAGGGCACAAGGCAGGAACAACCCTAGACAGAGTGCCGATCCCATTGTAGGGCACAGCCCTTCCATTTTATTGACTTTATGTATTACCTCTCTTACTCATTTTTAAAAACAGGACATTATTTAGTCTGACTGGTAGCTTAAACCACATTATGAAACTGACAATTCATGTCAAAAACAAACAAATATTGTCAACTGTTCAATTTCAGTCAGCCTGTACCCAATGTAGCCCCAGGCTCCTGTTCCTGCTGTTGTCTGCCAGTGAACAAAGTAGCCTTCTTCCCACACAATTCTGCGCAAACTCTAGGGATTGTTGCAGGAAAATCACAGGACATCAGCATTATATAATCTTGATTATATAATAAATGATATTATCTCGAAAAAAATCTTCTGAGGAAACATTATTATGCTTTAGTGACCCTCTCTGTAGGCTGTTCATCTACATGATGCCACATAGTGTGAATGTCCAGGTGTTTGGTCGTAGTAATAGGAAGTCTCGCCATTCCACAAATGTAAAACTAGTGAGCAGCTGCTGCACCTAAACTTCTAGACAAATGTTCTCCAGTTATATTATAACATGGTATGTTTTAATACTATCATATTATTATAAGGTCAGGGGTGTATAGTGGACTTGGTCTTTGCAGAAGAGCTCGGGTATGTCCAGTCAAAACGTGTGACATTGATTTTCTAAATAAATGTAGCATGCTTGTGCATTTATAGCATACATTTAGCCCTCCTGCTGTGTGCGAACTTCGAATCCTTGTTGTTTGTGGTCAAATCTGGCCGCAATCATTATCACAGTATGTACATTTAAACTTGATTGACCTAAAATTATACTACAAATATCCAACATTAACATACGCATTAGGTTCTGTGAAACCAAAATGGATCAAAATGGATGTTGCCTGGAAATAACCCTAGTCACATAGTAGTTTAGGTACTTTGTGTTACACATAGTGTTTTCTTTTAAATAATAACATTAGCTAAGCCACCAATATGAAAGCATTTAGTACAGGTTGTGTAAAGAAAGACATGGGTAATTTTTAGCCGAGGTGCTGAAACTTTTACATAACACTGGAATTCATGAAGTACCACAAAACCCTACGAACTGACTTGTTATTCTGAAGTGTAACGTGTGGAAACCTGTTTTCAAAAGAGTAAGATCAGCATTACTCAACTCAGTTTTTTTTCTTAAATAAGACTGTGAAGGATCTTTAACATTATTGTACATTATAATGTAACATTTTAACATCAGTAACAAAAGAGCTATCAGTGGTAATTAAGGAAATCTCTTACGTCAGTGTGAGTGAATGAGCCAATAAATGATTAGCTCTGCTTTTTTGCTCTGTAGTCTGTTGTGTTTTATAATTCTTGACCCGAATGTAAAGGTGTGACTGCAACGCTGCGCTTAATAATGCGTAATGCTTTTTTCTGCCAGGAATTTCATTCTGCAATCAAAACAATGAAACAAACATTTTGCCCACCCAAGTGTTAAACCCTGTTTTAAACGGTTTAAGATCTAAGGCTGTCTAAGAACAGGTGTGTTTGTTTATGCATTAGTAAGCTAATTACACTTTAAATTCTATATGCAACTAAAACCAATGTATATTGTGTAAGGAGGCAATTCACTGGATTCCAACAACAACAAACAACATCAACTTGACAAACAAGTGAGCACGAGTGACTTTACCTTAACCAAAAGTTCAAACAAAGATAAATAGATAAAAATAAACAGCACATTTAACAAGGAAGCAGTCCAAAACTTAAAACCACAATCCTTGAGTCATTTGTACAATTAAACCTTTGAATTAACCGACATTTAACAAAATGGGACTGTGGTAGCCTAGCGGTTAAGGTAGTGGCCTATGGACCCAAAGGTCCAGGGTTCAAATCCCACCTCTGCCAAGCTGCCACTGTTGGGTCCTTGAGCAAGACCCTTAACCCACAATTGCTTGGATTGTAAGGTTGTATCAGTTGTAAGTCGCTCTGGATAAGGGTGTCTGCTAAATGCTGTAAATGTAAACAAAAAAGCATTTAACCTCTAACTTTTTATAGTTTTACAATAACAGTCTGGCTGTCAACTCATTCAGGGGCCAGTAAAGCACAACATAGATAAAGGTAACGGAAACCAATGAACAGTAAGATATAAAAAAAAAAGATAACCTCAATGCTAAACCATCAAGTCATTTGAGCTCTAGTGGATGCACATTACCAATCAGCTCTGCGTTTTTAACCAAAGTTTTGTCAGACAGAGAGTGTGTGCACACACTACAAAATCAGATGACATTACGAGGTAAGACTTGCTGCACACACTGAGGCAACGAATTCAAAATTTTAGCACACCTCTTTATCTAGCATTTAGCAAGTTTTACTTGATCTTGGGCTGTGTGCTATTTATGCTAACATATCTACAAAGTCTCAAATGCCTAAATGAAAAGACAACAGAATGAAAGTGTTGAAGTTAACTCGACAGACAGGATGAGCTTTCTTGATACATCTGTTAAGAATTGTTATTAAATGGTGGGTTTGATCACTAATAAGACTTAACATGCTGCTAGCCAGGGGGGTCACTAGAGATTTATGAATGGGGGCTAGGTTTTAACTAGGGGGACATTTAAAAAAAAAAGACCAGAAAGGACCCCATTATGAAACTAGGATAAAATTGAAACTATTTGGAGAAACTCATAACAGCAAGTTTCTTTGCAGAGACATGACAACTAGTATCCATCAACTAACAAGAGGTACAGATCAAGCAAAGATACAAGCAATGTTACTGCAGTAGCAGGTCCTAAATACACCACTCAAATACTGAACATAGACTGGTACAATCAAATGTGATTCTGATCCGTAGCTGCATTCATGTTCAATAACCTGGATGACTGAACATTTAGGATGTGACATTTGACAGCACCCAAGAAAAAATGTACTGTGAAATTTGACAGTAGAACCATGAAGTGGCCAAATTACCGCCAAAATTCATAGTAGAACTGTGAAATGATTCATGGTCAGTCCATAGTCAACCAAGTTTACAGTTGTACTATGAAATTTCACAGTAGAACCATGAAGTGGCCAAATTACCATCAAAAATTCATTGCAGAACTGTGAACTTCATGGTCAAACTCTGAAAGTTCACATTAAAACTGTCAAGCAAGTCACAGTTTTACTATGAAAATTCACAGTACATTTTTTTCCTGGGCAGAAAATTAATTTCCAATTTTAAGCTTTACTTATTCTCACACAAGGAAATAATAGCAAATAAAATTCCACTACATCCCCAGCCAAGGGACAAAAGTGCTATTGGTAAAACCTGAAACATTTCAGGAACGTTATGAGGCCCCAGGAAAAAATGTCCTGTGAATTTTCATACTAAAACTGTGACTTGCTTGACAGTTTTAATGTGAAATTTCACAGTTTGACTATGAAGTTCACAGTTATACTATGAAATGTGATGGTAATTTGGCCACTTTGTGGTTCTACTGTCACATTTCACAGTACAGTACATTTTTTCCTGTGGCAGCAGCGCCGCCCCCAGGTCCAAGTGCATCAAATATCATTACATTGTGAATACGGAGACAGATAGCAGAGTTCAATAAGACTGAATAAATAAGAAAAACTATTGACCATTTGAACTAATAATACAAGTATATTTGGGGAGGGGGCTAGGAAACATTTAGGGGGTCTGTAGGTCTAACGATGTCCATGCTGCTAGCTGTAACTTACCTGTACTGAAACACAACAGCTCACTTAAACCTCAGTTCAGTTTTTATCTCACGTTTGGTTTGGTTTAGTTTTAGGGCTGGACAAAAGGACATTAAATGTCTTGAGGAGAAAAAACCTCTGCTAATATTACAACCTTGGGCTTAGGATAAGAAACACAAGGTAAAGACACCATATTTGAAATTAAGCAGTTACTCCTTTAAAACGACTGAAATGGGGAAAAGAGACTACACTACATGCCTGTGCAAAGCATGCTTATGCTTGGCTAGCTCCAGACCGAGAGTGTGTGGGTGTGGCCATGTCTTTTATAGGTGACCAGGTAGGCGCCAGAAAAACAACAAGCAATCCTCCTTGAACCTTCAGATCAAAATTATATTACACAATGTATTTGTGAGGAGAGAGTGGGAATCCTTCAAGAATACAAATAACACACCTGTCATTTCAGCAACATTAATTCAACCCACCAAGGCTTTTATATTGGGAACACATTTTATTTTAAAATATAAGAAATGAATGCTGCTGGAATAATAAAGATATTACAAGTTATAGAACAACCTACAGAAAACCACATCACAGATTGTGTGCCTGCCAACATACTTGCATGTAAGCTGAGGACGTCCACGGCGTGGCAGTAATGCATGTCAAAAGCTGAAAGCCTTTTCCTTAGTACTGTGGAGCACTAATAAGATCCTGTATGTTCTGGTGTGTACGCTCAGTGAACACTTTATTAGGAACATAAAGTCGGAATCGAATTAATTTCAGACACACCTGAGTCTAGGTCAGACGTGTACAGGTTTTACCGATGTTCAAAGTCGGAAATTTTGTTCAAATTTGGGAGGGAAACATTTAACTCTTGGATGTCCTGGTGGAGAGGTCTGGGTCTTTTCTGAGTGGAGTCTGCATGACCTCCCCATGTCTGCCTGGGTTTACTTTGGGTACTCTGGTTTCCTCCCACATTTGTTAGGCTAACTGGTGTCTCTAACGTGTCCCTAGTGAGTGTGTGTGTGTGTGTGTGTGTGTGTGTGTGTGTGTGTTGTGCCCTACGAGGGTCATCCTGCTTTGTGTCCTGTGCTGCCGGCTAGGCACCAGCTTTCAGGCAACCCTGATCAGGATCAAGCGGTTAAGAAAATGAATGCATGAATGAAGACCTGTCTGTTGCAGCCCATCTGCTTCAAGGTTTGATGTGTTGTGTTGTGCATTCTACATTTACATTTACAGCATTTAGCAGACGCCCTTATCCAGAGCGACTTACAGTTGATACAATCTTACAATCCAAGCAATTGTGGGTTAAGGGCCTTGCTCAAGGACCCAACAGTGGCAGCTTGGCAGATGTGGGATTCTGAGACCCTTTTCTGCTCATCACAATTGTACGATGATTATCAGTATCAATGCAGCCTTGCTGTCACCTCGAACGAGTCTGAGATCAAAATGAGACCACCCCCATTACGAAACTAGCATAAAATTGAAACTATTTGGAGAAATCGCCTCATAGGAGCAAGTTTCTTTGCAGAGACATAGAGAGTATTATATGACTTGACTACTATCCATCCACTAACAAGAGGTACAGCTCAAGCAAAGATACAAGCAATGTTACTGCAGTAGCAGTAGTCCTAAATTCTCAAATACTGAACACATACAGGTACAATCAACTGTGCATCTGACCTGTAGCTGCATTCATGTTGATGACTAAACTTTGGGTGACTAAACTTTTACGACAATGTGACATTTGACAGGAGGAAATTAATTTCTCATTTTAAGTTGTATTTATTTTCACACAACGAAATATTAGCAAATCAAAGTCCACTATATCCCCAGCCAGAGGACGAAAGGGCTATTGGTAAAACCCATACAAAAAGAAATAAACCGTAAGTGGCAGTATGCTACCGGCCAAACTAGCTTTTTAAATCTAATTTTGTAAATAAGTTTTTTCACAAAATAAGTTTAGAAAACTATTTCTATATCTATTTAACTTTTTTAAAATTTCCTTTACTAACAAGTATTTTTTTTTTCATCCAAGGCCAATTAAACGTATTAGCATGTTTTATTTAAACTAAAAATCCTCTTACCTGACTAGCCTTGTGGGAGATGCTGTCTTTACCAAAAGGTTTTGTTTGTCCATCTACAGGTGGAAGAGTAATATAATAATGAGCTGATCAACTGTTCACTTATCATAATCGGGTATTTTACACTGGCTTTCAGGAGCATCCACTCACAAAGACACCTTCTCCCCCAGGTCATAGTGCATCATATTTCATTACAATGTCAATATGGAGACAGACCAACAAGAATAATAAGACAAATAAACACTTTTATATTTAAACCAATAATGCATGTTTATTAGGGGTTGCTATAAAACATTTTCAGGGGCCTATACTCCCCCTCAAACAGGTCTAATGACATCCATGCTGTTTGAATCACTATCGTCGCTAGCTTCTTCATCGATGTCATCCAGGACGAGTTCGAATAAATCTTCAATCAGGCTGCCCTGGCTTATGCAGGTATTCACTGTGGAGCCACTGCTGATGTGGGGATCGCTGGGGTTCACCACCACTGGCTTGCCATTTCTCTTTCTGCTGATAGGATGCACACACTCTGTACCAGGAACATAGGGTTCTGGGATACACACACACACCACACACACAATCACATACTGATTAACTATGTGAGAGAATGGAATATTAGGTTCTTTTATACAGGTCCTCGCCTGATTTACGATGGGGATTCGTTCTGACAAATCCATCCTAGTTGAATTTATCCTAAACTGAGGAGTTTGTTATATACTGTAGCGGGAGAAATATGTAAATCCCTTCCAATAATTCCACTGATGTACATTAAGTAAACTGGCAATGAAAGGAATTAAGCTCTGTCTAGGAGTGGTTCCCGCTATGCTGCTGGGTAGGCCCTTTTCGCCTGGAACACCAAATTGGATTAAGTGAATATAAAAAGTCAGGTTAAGAGTGAGTGAGATATAATAGACAAAAATGTGTCACTTTGTTTGTTTAAGGTGCCTTGGGGTGTGCCTTGGGGTGTGCGACAGGATTCATAGATTGAGAAGAGGTGGTACTGTGCAGTGAATGTCTCGTCCAATGTGTGGAAAATGGGTCGCAATCCAGATGTTAAAGATTGGTAAAAAGGAGTGATTGCATTTGGGTCACCAAAGGCCAGAGTGTGAAGGAAGCAGCTAAATTTGCAGGAGTATTGAAGCGTACGCTCATACGGTTCTACCAGCAGTGGCAAAATCCCAGTCTACAGGAAATTCTAGACAGAATTATGGCCGAAAGACTAAATCTAAGAACAGGGACCATCGGCATGAATAAAAATCACTTTATTTACAGGCATCAATTGCTTCCAGAACTCAGCGCAGGTCCTTCACAACCAATTTCTGAAAGAACACTCTGCAGGGAACTGCATACCATGAACATACGGAGCAGAGTGGTACGCAAGGGGCCTTCTCACTTCTGCTCACAAAGTCACAAAAATTGGACTCATAGCATGACTGGAAACATCTGGTCAGATGAATCTCGTTGTCACACACCTGGACTGACTCTTCAAAATCTGTGAGACTACCTGGAACAATGAGTAAGATACCAGGGAAAGGATCCACAAAATTTGGCCGAACTACGCAATTCTTGGATGCAAAAGGTGCTGAACATTGATGTCGCCTACATCCAACTTGTCAAGTCCACGCCAAATCGAATCACAGCTGTTATTCGTGCTTGTGGTTACATGCTAATAGGTAATTTTTTTGTCCTGTGAGCTTAATAGCCCAATTCATTAGTAGTTGATTTCACTACTTCCTCTAATTGTTCACTGATTTTCAAAATGCTTTGTGTTGCTGAGCAGTAATCACATTAAAGTTTGTACTGTTGCTGACATCTAGTGGAGTAGCATTGTGTTACCCTGTCTGTTAAAGCAGTCCTCTGCCAGGCAGCTGTGCTGGTTTCTTCTCCTCCCTCTGTCTATCATGCTTTTTCGTGGCGGCAGGATTCGCGATGGCAGTACAATGCAGCGACAGCTATAACAGGGAGAGCCTACATCCATTCGGCCAAACCCTCTGACAGAAAAAGAGAATCCGTTGAGGTAAAACCGAGACATGTGAAAACACCCAAAATGACAAAAAAACCCATGAACTGTAAATGATCCAGGCTTATGTATGCAAGAGTATTAAATGGTATTCCAGATAAACAAACAAACAAAATATGTCGGAATGCTGCAAAACTCAGCATGCAGTTCTGTCGCAGGCAGATATGTAAACAATTACAGGTGTGGTTTGATTAGACTTGCCACAAGACGGCGTAAAAGTGCTTCCCCTGCTGCTCAATAAAAAGGCTCTCAGAGGCTACTTTTAGATAGTATACCTCTTGGTGAGAGATCGCTGACTGCTAGACATGCCTCTATGACACATTCACCCAAAGCTGGGCCTGTAGATCCTCCACATTCATAGCTTGCCGAAGCTGGTGTTCCAGCTGGTCCCATAAATGCTCAATTGGGGATAAATCTAGTGACCGGGCAGGACAAGGAAGTGTTGCAATCTGGCTGAGACATTCCTGGAAAATCCTTGCTGTGCTTGGGTGAGCATTTTCCTGCTGTAATATTCCACTTGGAAGCCCTACCATGAGAGGCAGCACATGTGGCTGCAGGATGTGCAGGGGCAGTGTGTCGCTCCTCAAAAAAGGCAGGATTGTAGCACTCGAGGCCCCCATACTTGAACCTGACCCCAAACCGGACCTGGAATCATTGCTTAACAGGATATGGTTCCAGTCCATAGCAGTCCAGCTTTCTCTTTCACCACACAACTCCAAATGAAGGTGACGGTGGCTGGCTCTGGTTGAAACAGAAACTGTGGGAGCTGCTTGTGCAGTTTGCGGTGGATTAAACAATCCTCTTTACTGGTGGTCTGTCTGGGCCACCCAGAGCGTGTTTGCCGTGTGAGTGTGCCCTCACAGAACCACTGCTCCCAATACCTCCTAACAGCTAGGGTCAGAACGGCCTAGATGGTGGGCACGTCTTCAAAAAGACCATCCTGCTTTTCTCAGTCCAGTGATGTGCCCCCTCTCAATGTCTGTCAGCCGGGCAAATTGTCTTCGAGTGCATCGTAGAGGCATGTCTAGCAGTCAATAATCTCTTACCAAGAGGTACACTACCCAAAAGTCACCTCTGAGAGCCTTTTTATAGACAGCAGGGGAAGCATTTTTGCACCATCATGTAGCAAGTCCCAGTGTTTAATCAAACCACACCTGAAATCATTGACATATCTGCCTGAGACAGAACTGCATGTCGAGTTTTGCAGCAATTTCTAGCTGGGTGCTTAATTTTTTGTCAATAAATTTATCATACTTGGCAATTTATTTATTGAGGAAAGCTGTCCAATAATTCATATCTATGAGTGGCAAAAGTATGTGAACCTACAGAATTAGCAGTTCATTTGAAGGTGAAATTAGAGTTTTCAATCAACGGGCTGACAATGATGTGTGAATGGGTACCCTGTTGTATTTAAAAAACAGGGAACTATCAAGTGTCTGATCTTCACAATATGGTTGTGGAAGTGCATCATGGCACAAACAATGGCAATTTCAGAAAAAGAGTTGCTGACAGTCATCAGGCTGAAAAATTTTTACAAAACCATCTCTAAATTGTTTGGACCCCGCCAATCCATAGTCAGACTGATTTGGTACAAATGGAGGAAAATCAAGACCACTGTTTCCCTCCCCAGGAGTGGTAGACCAACAGAATCACTCAAAGAGCAAGGCGTCTAATTGTTTGTGATTTCACAAATGAATTTAGTTTTACGTGGACAAGTCAGAAGGCTACTGGAAACACTTTTTATAGACAATGAGACTAAAATAGATCATTTTTGGTTTAAATGAGTTGTATTGTGTCTCAAGAAAGGAAAAAGTGCATTCAAGCATATGAACTTTATTCCATCTGAGAAACAGGGTGGTAGTAGTATCATGGTTTGGGCCTGTTTTGCTGCATCTGGTCTAGGACAGCTTGCAATCATTGATGGAACAATGAATTCTGAATAATCCAAATCTAAAGGAAATTTCAGAACATCTGTCCATGAACTGAATCTTAAGAGATGCTGCAGCATGACCCGCAACACGCAAGCTATTCTACCAAAATTGGTTAAAGAAGAATAATGTTCATGTTATAAAATGGTCCTGACCTTAATCCAAAAGTCAGCTTACTGGCACAAATAGGAACTAACTCTGCTGGAAACACTGTATGTAACCCTGTTCCATTACTGACGACTCAAAAGCAGGAAAGTCCTGTAAATGGGTAGTTCCCACTTTCATAATACAACCATAAACGCCATGCAAATGTCAGTCCAGCTCAGCAGTTTTTCTGTTACGCTTTGTTGTTCTGAAATTGCAGTGCCTTCTTGGTAATTTCCACTTGGAGGGCTCATTTACCAAAGTTCTGTCGTGCCAATAAAATATTGGAATGCTTACAAGAGATACAGCGTGGGAGAGTAAACAAAGGGCGTGTTGGCATGTAAAAAGTGAATGCAGTTGTAGGAGTCAATCAGTGCTCCTAACACTTGAACATACTTGAAAGACCGAGCACAATTATGGCAGTAAAACTCCGCAATGCCCCACATTTGGTCTGGTGGCACGGGATCGTATTTCCGCCTGCACCGCTGGCAACGAGACACCTGTAAAAGATCACAGCTCACATATTAACCGAATCACTTGATTTTACTTGGTACTCACGGTCATATCTTATTTACCTTTTTTCTCCTTGGGACTCGTCGCCACCAGCTCTTATCGCATGGCTGGCAGGCGAACTGGTGGTCGTCAGAGGGAATCAGGTCCTGCTGTGCCTGATTAAACATCCGCATATTCTTCTCTGTCAGTGGCAGGACCCGAAGTTGCTGGGCAAGCCCCTGAACACACAAGCATATACATGACAGTTCCTAATATTTGCAGTGATCATTGTTTCCATTTGTATGCTTTGGGGAATTGAAGCTGCAATAGAAAGAGCTGACCTTTATATCCCTGTCCTCATTCATCCGTTTGTTTGTATTATCCTGGTAAGAGAGCAAAGTAGACAGGTTGCATGTAGGTACTGAATGAGCCAGTGCATACATACTGTATCATCTACTGCAGATTGCCAGGGCTTTACTTACCTGACTGGAAGTCCCAGGGTCATTGCTGGCTCCTGATGACCTCCTCCTCTCACTCTTCCTCTCCTGCCACACAGATTTGATCAAACCACAGGCAACGAAACATCTACAGTACAATATTCTGTAATAAATTAAGCTTGTGTTAAAGGTGATGAAGTCTGAGAAGTAGGTGTCACCTTTTCTTGTTCCTCATTTTGCAGTTTCTCAACAACGTTCTGTTGGTGAACAGGAAATGCAGCCATTTGTTTGAGTTCAGACAAGATAAACTTTCTGCATGAAAAGGCTCAGTGGCAGTTGAAATGGCAGCTTACCTTAACAACAGGGTCGTTTTCTAGAAACCACTTGTCCTCTTTATCCAACTCTGTGCACAAGACATGGTATGAAATGCAAAGGCATGGAATGTTTTGAAATGTGCAATGCTATGTCTTCCATGCTAAAGAAAAATGCTAATTAAGATGACAAAACAAGTTTTAGAAACATCCAAACTCCTTTGCTTTACCTCTGTCTTTCATCAAGATGATCTCCTTTGCTACCATGGAGTGGTCGTTTGAGTACCGTCGCATAAGTAAAGTCGCCTTGTCGATTGGGACCTTGCCATGGAACTTCTCCCGCAGTCTCCGGACACTGATTTCCAACTGAATTGACACAGAATGCAAATATTTTTAATGGAAATTCAACATGTACTCTTGAGCAAAAAATGGACATAACCTAAAACTGTCAAATATTAACTTATCCTAACAACAATCACTGGCTACGATGGATTGGCGCCCTGTCTATGGTTGTTCTAGGGGCACTGGGCACAAGGATCAAGCATTGTTCAGGATCAATAAAACTAAGTGAACGAATGAATGAATGAATGAACAATCACTGGTCAGAAAATTAGCAAGAACTAAGAAAATGCACCCCTGAGACCTTTGCCACCATTTGCTGGTCAATATAAAACTAAAACTCACACATGTTTGGTCAAAATGTTCCAGAATATCTTCTGTCTTGTTTTTTTCTTAAAAGATTAGTGATAAGGTGGTGAGCTGCTAAACCTGATGCAGCCCATCACAAGCCTACATAGAACCAGGAGTAACCAAGGTAACCAAATGAGAAGAATCTGCTCCAAAAGAAGCAAAATATCATGCAGGGGTTGTTGCATCTTGATTTTGGTTGCTTGAGCTTCGTCAGGCCAACTGTAGCTATTCTGAAGTTTACAAGACCCTAAGACAAAGCAAATCCTTGTTTCACTATCAGCTATTAAGATAATAGGTAATCACAAAACAAAAGGTGATGTTGCCAGAAAGAAAGGATATGGAAGACCCAAAGCCTCTTCAAGCAGAGACATCCACCTGCTGAAATGTATAGTTCTCAAAGGCAAAAAACACTTCAAAAACTGCCAGAAGAACACAGGACCTCTGAAAACAAGACTCTTCCTAGAATAACCAGAAGCTTGTCTAAATGCAGGTTGTGTCTCTTGAAGATGAGTTAAAAAGTCATTACTGTCTAAGTAAAACACCAAGGACACAATTAATTTTCTGGCAGTTAACGGAAAGTTTGGTACAGAGTGGTTCAGCAGAGTTGTGTGACTGATGAATCATGATTTGAGTAACATGGTGATGGTCCAAACAGGTGTTTTTGAAGTTCTGGTGAGTAATACAACAGTGAAACACGGAAGTAGAGGTAAAGATTAAGCATGGAGGTTGAGGAAGCTTTAGCTGCTTCGCTGTGAAGAGTCAATTAATGTTTTGGAGTACAGGAAAATACCTCAGAAAGGCTTAATCCTTCAAAAAAAATCTATATGTTGAGCTGAAAATTGATGTAGTATATCACGAAAATATTGATATATAGATTTTTCAGAGTCCTAGGAGCTTACGCTGATCAAATTTCCAGGTCAACCTGGCCTGGTAAGCTGTAAGTGACAACAGTTCATCTGCCACACACTTTGCCACGTAAGCACACAAAAAAAGCTTGTGTAAGCAGCATCAGCGCACGAACTGTTTGCCAGGTATTTTCTGGTTTTCATGAGGTCAACATACCAACTGTCAACAAGAAAGTGCAAAGCAAAACACAACTGTAAAGTCTGGCGAAGGAATTGTAATGGTCTAAGTCTGTTATGTTGGTTTTGTTTGAAAATGTTCAATAAGCAAATATGGCTGTGCCTGATGATGTACTGTATCGAAACGTTTGTGGACACATTCATCTTTGCTTGTGGGAAATTTAAATAAAAAAAGAAAATGCTATTAGTATAGAGTGTATCCCCCTTAGCTCTTCTCAGAGGCTTTCCACTACATTTTAGAACATGACTGTGAGGTTGGACACAGATATTGGACCATACGCCCTGGCTCACAGCTGGTATCTCAAAATATGTCTGATAGGCTTCATTTCATTGTTCTGTGCAAGCCAGCCATTTCATTATGGCCTTTGTTTTAGGACAGCAGGGCAGGACGTCGATGAATGGACTTGTTTTAAGTGGAAACCAATTAGTGTCATATTGAGAGTCACTGAGGTGTTCAGTACAACCCATTCTACTGCCACTGTTTAACTGGATGCTTTATATTATGAACCTGCTAGTGGTGAATGAGGCTGAAATAGGTGTGCTCGGAGTGTTTACGCTTATAGACTGAATTGGGCTATATACTGACGAGATATAGTACCAGAATGATTATTTTTAGGATCCTGAACGATTCTTAGCACAGTAGTGCAAATAATCTGGTTTCACATGAGATGCCTAGTTTATTGTGGTATTTACTAGTATTTTAAAAATTCAGGCTACTTGCTTGGCTGCCACCCAAAGATCTCCACCCAACAGCATCCGTTTCTTAAAGTCAGTAACTGGCCCTGATGTTTGGCTGAAGGATGACTTATACAAGTTATGCATGGCAACTGATGAATTTCTACTCCTGGTCAAAAAAGGCCATGGCTAAAATTGCTCATTATCAAGCTTTTAATGGTCCTAACAGCAAAGAATTGGCCAGAAAATGAGCAAGAACTAAGAAATGGCATTCCTGAGACCTGTGTCACCATTTGCTCGTTGCTGCAGTGAAGGGGGCGGACTGGAAACAGGGATATCCACTTATAGTTTTCTTGTACACAAAGATAAAATATAAAGAAATGTATGTCAAGGATTCAAATGCTTGATGTAAAACCAAAAGCTAAGAAATGTATTGGGGTTCCCAATCTTCCAAAATATCTCCTGCCTTGTTTTTTCTAATCCGTCACGCCTGATGCAGGCTGTCACAAGCCTGAAAACAAGCTCTTAAACAGAACAAAGAGTGACAGATATTTACTGACAGAGATTTACAATATGCAGTCTTGTGAGTCCCAAGGTGAACAAATGAGACAATCTGCTGTGAAAAAGCAAAATATCATGCAAGAACTGCTGTCAGAAACCACATAGGTGGTTTTAGGAGGTCTTCATGAGACCAATTGCATGAGACCAATTTACCCTAAAGGCACAGCAAATCCCTACTTCACTATTAACTATTAAGATAATAGGTCAATGCTTTGAAACAACAGGTTATACTGCCAGAAAAAAAGAAGATCCGGAAGGTCCAAAGTCTCTTCAAGCACAGATGACAACAAAATTTACACTTGTCAAAGCCAGGGGAAAAGGACTTGGCCTTCAAACACTGTTAAGACCTGAGAAAACAAGACCTGGAGTGTAGTCTCTAAGAGATATATGCAAAGAGATGAAAAACCCAGCAACAATGTTGCAGCAACTCACTGTATATATAGCCAAGGGAAATTCCACGTCATGACTTCCATGTCATAATTATTTTACATCTTAGAAGCCAAACTGCACGCACAATGCAGGCCTTTATTACTCTGCACACCTATTCAAATCAATTCAAACTGTATGTTGATTTCTACTCAGGGGGTTGATAAATCAGCCTGAACTAGCACTGTAATTAAACGGACTCGTTTGTGTTTAGCCTATATAAAATATGGAAGACGTGTTTAACATCTGCTTTAGTTTAAAACAGTTAGAAATGAACAATATCTCTGATAACGTGAACCCATAAACATCAGATATAACATATGCTACTCAACTATAAGTAGCAAAAACTACCAAACTACCAGATATATCCTGTTTGTACTATCAAAACATTTCAATTCAAATTCAAAACTACTTACATTAAGCAATACGTCATGTCATCAAGTTTAGAAACCCAATAAATATTAAAAATGACAGTTTATTTCGCAGATTCTTCTGTAGTGTATATGAGTTAGCATGGCGCTCCTGCAGGCGTGCTGCACCTACACTGCCAATGCAAAACATGGGATTTGAGTGTTTTTATAAACATCAGTAACAGGTTCTTAGAGTTTACATGTACATTTACAGCATTTAGCAGGCGCCCTTATCCAGAGCGACTTACAGAAGTGCTTTGTAGACAAAACCTCACGTTAGTACAAGTAAGCAATAACTCCAGAACACACTTACCTCCACTTCATCTGAACGCCGATTCATGTTTTCAAAAGTATTTTCAAATCCTTTCACAGCAGAAACATTTACCCAGCAGCGATAATAGAGCAAAGAGCACCTCAGTTTCCTTGTTCACTACCCACTTCAAACGGACAGTTAACTTTCGGTTTCGATTTTAAAAACTGCAGCTCCAGAAACCACCAACAAGTGGCGCCAACACCTATAGAAAAAAAAGAAAAAAAAAATACATTTACATTCACAGTATATACAAGATGCTCTTATTCAGAATTCAGTTGAGGCTTAAGCGCCCAAAAGTAACAGTTGGTAGAGCAAAGATCTCAATTCCTGGACCTAGTTTCCTGTGGACTGGTGAATTCCAAACCAGTTTCACAGAATGTATTGCGGTTGTTAAATGCGCATACATGGACTCTCAATTTTGTGGTATAGGTGACTGTATAATGACAATATATGCTATCTTATCTTATCTTATCTTCTCTAAAAGAACACACCAGGTCATCTTGATTATGTGAAAATGACAATTTACTACTATTTGCACATGAAGATGTCCTTTTAGCACCAGCTGAAGTGAATCTTTTACAAGAACGTATTGTGAAGTGACTAGGATAAGATGTCCAATTCCAAGACCAGTGCATATTTGGCACTGCAGTAGCATAACCTTCTCACCAATATGGCTGTGCAGCAGGTACTAGAAAACAAGGATATCGGTGATTTTTTAGTTATTAGAAGTTAGAAGTTATTTTTTAACCCCACTTCTCCTGGTCCAGGTGCCAGGATGTTCAATCCTGGAATTCATGAGAATTCCCATTCAAGGAGAATGTGTACTTTGGTTGGAATGCCAGTTCATCTCTCCATGCTTGTAAGGGGTCAATGTTGCAGCACTTGGAGATGCTCCCATATCCCTTCTCCCAGACATGGTTAAATATGCATCTGTGTTATACCCGACCCGATGAGAAGGCACCACTGGGACTCAAACCAGATAACTGCAGTGGTGGGTTAGCAAATTGTCATTATGCCACCTGAGAACCATAGGCAGCTGAACTGTTTTTAGTACTGTAAATGAGCCCAAAATCTACGTGAGAGTCAAAGAGTGGTGGTAGTGGTGGTGGTTGGGGGGGGGGTGTTCTTGCTATTCAGAAGAACAAAGGGTGAGGGCTATTGCTTGATCTCGACAGGACACCAGTCCACTTCAGGATCGTCAGAGGCCTCTGTTGCAGCATTGGGGGATAATTCATCCCACAGGCACAGCTAGTGCTATAGTCAAGACCGCTAGAGCCGAGTCCGAGTCAAGAAAAGGACCAGGACACGTAGAGTCTGAGTCAAGACCAAGACTTTTAGTAGTCAAGTCCGAGTTAAGATCAAGACCAGGAGTGGCCCCGACTGAGACGAGACTGAGACCAGATTAAGATTTTTTTCATCATACAAGAATAAAAAGTAGAAAATGTAAAAAATGTAATTAGTTTGTAATTCACTTTACATGTATTATACAGTATATAATGGAATTCTAATTATTAATAAATAGAATAATATTTCATCATAGGTTTTGTACAATGTAACATTAAATATACAGTGGGGCAAAAAAGTATTTAGTCAGCCACTAATTGTGCAAGTTCTGCCAGAGAGCATATGGATAATCTAGATGAGGATTGGGAGAATATCATGTGGTCAGATGAAACTTTTTGGTAAAAACTCAACTCGTCATGTTTGGAGGAAGAAGAATGCTGAGTTGCATCCCATGAACACCATACCTACTGTGAAGCATGGGGGTGGAAACATCATGCTTTGGGGATGTTTTTCTGCAGAGAGGACAGGACGACTGATCCATGCTAAGGGAAGAATGTACGGGGCCATGTATCGTGAGATTTTAAGCCAAAACCTCCTTCCATCAGTGAGAGCATTGAAGATGGAACGTGGCTGGGTCTTCCAGCATGACAATGATCCCAAACACACCATAAAAAGGATTTCAAGGTCCTGGGGTGGCCTAGCCAGTCTCCAGACCTCAGCCCCATAGAAAATGTGTGGAGGGAGTTGAAAGTCTGTGTTGCCCCAAAACATCACTGCTCTAGAGGAGATCTGCATGGAGGAATGGGCCAAAATACCAGCTACAGTGTGTGCCAACCTGGTGAAGACTTACAGAAATGTTTGACCTCTGTCATTGCCAACAAAGGTTATGTTACAAAGTATTGAGTTGAACCAAATTTATTGACCAAATACTTATTTTCCACCATAATTTACAATTAAATAAATAAAAAAAATCTTACAATGTGATTTCCTGGATTTTTTCCTCATTTTGTCTCTCATAGTTGAAGTGTAACTATGATGAACATTACAGACCTCTCTCATCTTACTAAGTAGGAGAACTTGCACTATCAGTGGCTGACTAAATACTTTTCTGCCCCACCGTATAGTTAAAATTGTTAAAAATGATTATTATAATATAACTTTTAAAATTGTATCTGGGGCTATACTCATAACATTCGGGGCTTGAGTCTCGATAAAACAACCTGGAGACACCTCAGAAGTCAGTGCATAAAGTCAGCTGATTATAGCATTCTATCCATTTTGATTACTAAATGTGAAAACATAATGATTCCACATTTTGCAGACATGGTAAAGCAAGCGGGTGAAAGCACACTTGAAGTCTTAACGTCAGACGATTGAAAATAAAACGGGTTCATCGGGTTGGATACTGAACGAAAAGAACAGCAACTTGTTGGTCCCTGTTAGCCAATCTGAGTGCAGCTTTTATTTAGGCATGATTTATTATGTTTGAATGGATGGTTGATATTCAATAAACATAGAATAACCGAAGTCCCGTTTATAATTAACTATAACTCAGACAGGCGCATTGGACTCGCTGGTCTCAACAACAACTTCCAAATCCACCTTACCCCAAGACTGAGACCAAATGAGTTTGAGATCGAGACCAGACTAGAGTACTACAACACTAGACACAGCTAATCTTGTCTCCTAACCTGGGTCACTGCGGTTAAGGTGCCACCTCTGCTAAACTGCCACTGCTGTGTCTTTGAGCAAGTCCCTTTACACAATTGCTTGGATTTTAAGACCACTTTTAAGTGATTAAGTCTGCTAGATGACTTACTGTAAAGGAGACACTTCTGGTTCAGCAGTTAAGGTACTGGACTAGTAACCAGCAGATTTAGGGTTCAAGTCCCAGCAACTGTTGAGCAAGGCACTTAACCCCCAATTCTGCACGATATATGCACTATTCAAAAATAGTGGGGAAAATGCCAGAGAAACCTTATTTCCTGCAATAGAACTTGCAGCTCATAAACTGGAACTACTGAGTGAGTAAAAACAAAGAGGTGCTGAGAATCAGCGAGGGAGAGGCCATTCATGAGAAGGTGAAAACTTTGTTTACAGCATTACAACTTACTGCTTTCAACTGGAACTGGAATTAAAACACAAAACGATGCTGCTACCATGTGCACTACTCTAACATTGCTTATTTTTTACAAGTATTTACACATTGTTTCGCCCATAAAGAATGTGATACTGTATAATCTGGTAAATGTTGTAGTTCAGAGCAATAATACTTTTAATAAAAAAAGAGTGCAAACAGAGACAACTATATCTTAAATAAATGTTATTTAAGTTCAGCAATTTGGTGTCTCATCTATTGTTATTAGGTTTATCAGTTGCAAAAAAAAAGTGATATCGGCAGGCTGAATCCCAAATCTCTCCTAATTAAAACCCCAGTGCACTACATAGTGTGTATCCAGCATTATCCTCACTCCCTATATACATACCAGCCATCGGTCACCCTGCTCTCTAAATATCAGCCATTAAAAAACCCATATCGATCTGTGAGTATAAAAGTAACCGTATGAAGCTGAGAGTTTATAATATGCTGTAGTAATAAAGGACACGTGACAGAAATGTAGTTCCCTACTGTTTTATTAGAAGTAACGTATTTTACAATGTTTGCCTGTAGAAAGAAACAATGTGAAAAAGGTGTTTATATACAATGATTTTAAACTACTTTTAAACAAGTACAGGAATTAATAATAAAGACAGAAATATCTATGGCTGTTCTAGTAATGCAAGACCAACATATATCAGTCACATCCTCGCTTTCAAAGAAAATAATGCTAATAGAAGGTACATTTACTTTTTGTCTTTTTTAGTACATAGTCATTTTTTTAGAAACATTAGACTTCTCTTACACAAATAAACCTAAACAGGACAATTGTATGTACAAAACATGCTGGATACTCGGAATGTCCAGAGCGCTCAGGAAGACTGGAAAAAGAATTGAAGGATGGTCTGCTGTGGTTTCGTACAAAAAAAAAATACTGAGATCCAAACACTCATAAACACAGCAAAATAGTGAACTCATAACTACCGCCCAAACATACCTGGCAATTATGTGTGTGTGTGTGTGTGTGTGTGTGTTATGGCAGTGATGCTTGCTTCGATATGTAAGGACGAGCACGTTATGGAATGGATTTCACTCTTGGGATGTGTCTCTAGAGAGAAAGAAACATCTGTACCTGCAGCAGACAGCAGGGGGCAGCACTACATAGTAGCGTTTGCCTAACTTGCACATAGACTGGGAGCAAATGGCATCGTGCAGGCCGGTCGGGTGGAGGCTGCTAGAGATGCAGATTACACTGCATGCTATATAACACCTCCCTGAGGAGTGACAGAGCACTAGCAGCCCACTAGCCACCTCTCCAGACATCACACCCCCCGCCCCCCGCTCGCAGACGAGAGTTCATGTCGCTTGCATACTGACGCCACGAAGAGTGAACATGGTCGGACCATTTAGAAATGACGTAACCGCGATAATGAACCGTGTTATGACAGCCTCAAGAGCTCAACAGGACCAGCAGTCAGACTGAAGGGAAAAAGTGAGGGAGGCTTTCCCCCGGTCGCACGAGGTCAGGGTGAAATAAAGGGAGAAAGGGCGTCACTATGGAGCAACAGAAAGCAGCAGCCTGTAAAAAACAGCTTATTATGTCAGAGTGATCTCCAAAAAGTAACCACAGTTATACCAAACAGAATATAAAACAATAAAAAAGGACAAAATATGTTTACAACTGAAAAATAGACATTTAAAGGGCAGCCAGTGAGTTTTGCGTAACCTCCGGACGAACTAAAGGGGGAGAAACGGGGCCTTTCGGGGCCAGACACAGCCGACTCTCCGACAGTGTTCACACTCCAATACTTTCCTATTAGCAATAACAAACGATCGGCCTGCATCAGGGACAGAACAGCAGCTCAATTTTATCCGCTTGGCCTTAGAAGTGCTTCAGGAATGCCTCACGACTTTATAGCCCCACGTAGTAGAGCTACGGAATGTATCACGTTAATTCGTCAAAATCTGAAATCCAATTCATCTTGGCTTATCTCGGCCAATTAAACATGCCTAGGTGTAAGTTCGTACGCCAGTTTTGTGGATTAACGCTGGCCTAAATAAATAATACCACTTATAAAAGAAGTGACACGTCAAACTCTGTCTGCCACTCTGAAACTAATAGGTCCCGGTGGCTTGGCGGGCAAGAACCCACCCAAACAAATCTGTAACGATCACAGGTACCGGCGTAAAGAAGAATGGCAGGAGCACACACTTCGCTGGAGACAGACAGAGCAAGAGGACGTCCACGAGGCAGTTTTAGAGGAACGACTTGAGACAATAAATAAAAAACAAAGGATTTTCCTTCAACATTTCACTTTTTTTCTCTTAATCTACTTTTTAAAAAGTTTGTTAGTTTCAGGAGTGTCCTCCAAGTCTTTGAAATGAAAGACGTGGTTTTTCTTCTTCATATATAACTTTTTTAATAATAAAAAAAAAACAAACACGAGTCCATCTGTGACAGAACGTCTTACTTCATTAAATTGTCTTTTCTTTTTAAGACAACACAATTTTCCCTTTTCTGCAGACAGTGCCTGGCAGACAGTCTTCCCGACAGTCAATCCTAATCCAATTAAAATCTTGGAAACGGGCTGACGCGTTACGTATCAAAAAAATACAGAAGCGACAAGACACAAGCCCTGGAAGTCCTGCTCACGCAAACACCTGCATCTTTCCGTTGCTCTCGGAGGCATGAGGGATTTGGGTGTGAGCGTTAGCGTTAGAGACCGTCGGGCTGGGGGTGGAGTCAGACCAATCGGAGATGCAGTGAGGGGAGGGGCTAGACCACGCTTCTGGAGACTCTGGGGACGGGGTCAGGTAGGGGTGCTCGCTGGGCACGTGCAGGTAGTGCTTGGGCGTGGCATCCACGGTGGAGCTGTGTTGGGAGGGCGGAGTTGGGTAATCCTCCATCCCTGCTGTGGTGATGCTGCTGCTGGCCTGCGCTGGAGGGGCCTGGGAGGCCTGTGGAGGGGCGGCCTGGCTCTGTGGGACTGCGGGAGTTTGCGGGGGCTGCCCTTGAGGCTGACTCTGCTGCTGCGGCGGCGGCTGGTAGAAGACCTGTGGCGGTTGCGGGGTCGGCGGGGTCGAGGTGCCGAGGTTCACCAGCGCTTGCTGGTTGGTCAGGCCGTGCCCGTGAAGCTGCTGCTGTTCGGCGATGGAGGGCAGCTTGACGGGGCTGATGCTGGGCGTGCTGGAAATCGGGGTGGGCTGCAGCATGGGCTGCTGGGCGCTGCGGAACATGCTTTGGTGCATGAGCACGGCGCCAGGTGTCCCTGGGTGCACCATGTTCACCATGGGCTGACCGCACTGCGAGGGCTGTGGCGTGTGGCTGCGCCAGTCGAACGGCACGCTCACGGGACTTACCAGGCCCATACTCAGGCTCATCTGCGCGGGGCTGAGCGTGTAGCCGTGGGCGGACTGGTTCAGCTCATTCAGGCCCGCTAGGGACACGGCGAAAGGACCGCTGGCGTCCATCATGCCGGCGTGCACCATGGGGGTGTTGGGCACCGAGTGGAAGAGGCCTGGAGACGGCATGGCCGCCGGAGACGCCGGGTTGGTCACGTAGCCGGCGTTACTGGCGCCTCCGGCGCGCGGCGAGTCCAGCGAGTCGACGGGCGACAGCGTGACGGAGCTGTCCAGCAGCGCGCTCTGCATGTCCAGCGTCAGCTTCTTGCTGCGCGCCTTGGCTGCGTCCTTCAGGCCCTGCTGCCCAGCTATGCCTTTAGAGCCTGGCCGTCGGTTCTTCTTGCCCTGTGGTGTGTTCTTTAGGCTGGGCAGGAAGCTGCCTGGTGGGCACATGAGCGGTGACAGAGCGTGACCGCCCGTTAGGTGGTGCCCGGAGCCGACGTGGCTCTGCGGGCTGCGCACCGTGTTGTATTCGTCCAGAAGCTGCACGATGTCGTGGTGCATGCGGTCCTGCGCGATGTCGCGAGGGAGCCGGTCCATGTGATCGGTGATCTCGCGGTTGGCGAAGTGTGCCAACAATACCTTGACGGCCTCGCAGCTGCCCTCCCTCGCCGCCAAGAAGAGCGGCGTCTCCTCCTACAGACACACATGAAAAGGTCAGTGGGATTTGAATTTACAGACAATAGAAGAGAATGGTTTTAGCACGGCAGGTCGGAGGAACCACTGGGTTACCTTAAGGTCTTGCATGTCCTTGTTGGCCCCATTCTTCAACAGGGCAACAGTGGCTTCAACATTATTCACAGCTGCTGCCCAGTGCAGTGCAGACTTACCTGTATGGGAATAAGACATGTTTGAATAATAATATCAATATTACATTTTTCATGGACCTTAAAGTTGCTCAGTAAGTCAAGCAAAAGCCTTTTCATAATGAAAAAGTCAGGTCTGTGTATTCAAACTAAGATTGTATTATTCTATTAGATTATATATTATTCTTTCATCCTATTCAGGAAAGCCGGTGCCCAGCCAGAAACAAAGGGCGCAAGGCAGGAACAACCCTAGAGAGGGTGCCAATACATCTTACGGCACACACACACTCACACGCAAAGGACTTTAGAGACTGCAATTCACCTAATATGCATGTCTTTGGACTGTGGGAGGACACTGGAGTACCCGGAGTAAACCCTTGTGGATATGCAAACCCCTCACGGAAAAGACCCAGGTCGCTCCACCTGGGACCAAACCAGGACCTTCTTGCTGTGATGCGGCGGTGCTGCACACCGAACCGCCCTATATTCTAATCTAGTCTATTCTATTATTACGTTACAGTGAGGCAGAAAAGTATTTAGTCAGCCACTGATTGTGCAAGTTCTCCTACTTAGAAAGGTGAGAGAGGTCTGTAATTTTCATCATAGCTACACTTCAACTATGAGAGACACAATGAGAAAAAAAATCCAGGAAATCACATTTGTAGGGTTTTTTTTTTTAAAGAATTTAATTGTAAATCGGTGGAAGGAAAATAAGTATTTGGTCACCCACAAACAAAGCAAGATTTCTGGCTCTCACAGAACTGTTAACTTCTCCTTTAAGAAGCTCTTCTGGTCCTCCCACTGTTACCTGTATTAATGGCACCTGTTTGAACTCGTTATCTTGTATTAAAAGACCACCTGTCCACAGCAGCTCAAAAAACAGTCAGACTCCAAAAAACTCAACTGCTGCCGTATGCCCGCCCCCCCCCCCCATTTAGTACTATTGCGCACAACACGAGGCTCCTCTTCCGTGTACAGGACACCAGGAATACAAATTTTTTTTGGAGAACCTGCACCAGGTGGGGATGGAGTGAATCTACAAGAGGCGGGCAAGCAGGTTTGGGGTGAATAAATCAATTGTTGGGAGAGCAATTGTAAGGGAAAATGGAAGGACATTTACAACGACCATTGATAATACTCCCTCGATTCTGGGACCCCACACAAATCTCATCCAGTGGGTGTCCAAAATGATCATGGAGAACGGTGAGCAAAAAATCCCAGAAAACTTACACGGAGGGACCTGATGAATGAACTGCGACAGAGAGCTGGGACAAAAAGTAACAAAGGCTTACCATCAGTAACACACTACGCCGATGAGGGAGGTCAAGATACCTGCACAGTGCCAGGCGTGCCCCCCCTTGCTTAAGCACAGTTACATGTCCAGCACGTCTGAAGTTTGATTTGTCCGAGAGAATATGGATGCCTCCAGAAGAGGATTGGGGAAGAATATCATGTGGTCAGCTGAAACCAACATAGAAACGTTTGGGAAAAAAAACTCAAACTCGTCATGTTTGGAGGAAGAAGAAGAAGAAGCTGAGTTGCACCCCAAGAACACCATAACCTACTGTGAAGCATGGGGGTGGACAAATCAATTGCTTTGGGGCTGTGTTTTCTCAAAGGAGACAGGACGACTGATCCATGTTAAGGGACAGAATGAACGGGGGCCATGTATCATGAGATTCTAAGCCAAAAACCTCCTTCATCATCAGTGAGAGCATTTTGAAGATAGAACGTGGCTGGGTTTTCCAGCATGACAATGATCCAAAACAACAACGCCTCAGGGGCAACGAAGGAGTGGCTCTGTAAAAGCATTCAAGGTCCTGGAGTGGCTAAGCCAGTCTCCAGACCTCAACCCCATAGAAAATGTGTGGAGGGAGTTGAAAGTCCGTGTTACCCCAAAACATCACTGCTCTAGAGGAGATCTTTGCATGGAGGATGGGCCCCCCAAAAATACCAGAGCCTACAGTGTGTGCCAACCTGGTGAGACGTACAGGAAACTTTTGACCTCTGTTCATTGCCAACAAAGGTTACGGTTCTATGGTATTGAGTTGAACTTTTGTTATTGACCAAATACTTTATTTTCCCACCATTATTTACAATTAATTTTTTTTTTCTCATTTTGTCTCCTCATAGCTGAAGTGTACCTATGATGAAAATGACCAGACCTCTCTCAGCTTTCTAAGTAGGTGAATTTGCACAATCAGTGGCCTGACTAAATACTTTTTTTGCCCCACTGTACATTATATGATTACTATATTGTGTTTATGTTATGTTATAAAACATGAATGAATGAATTCCACATTACATAAAGGGAGTACTGTCGCTGTAGGCTGCTCAGTGGGGGCTGTGTGGGCTAGATACTTTGTAAAGCAGCTTTGACACTATGCTCTACTCTAACACAGTGTTTATAGACATTAACAGTCTGTAAACAAAGCAGTCCTGCTGCCAGGCGTATAATGGTCACTGGTACACCTTTACATAACCTATAATTCAAATATCGAAACAGTCAGAATAAACGCCTATGAGACTTGCTTATGTATGTGCTCGCTGTGTTGTACTCTCTATAGTTATTTTAATGTGAACGCCCTTACTTACAAATAACGTTTAGCTCATAACAGCGTACGCTTTGAATTGTGGGCAGCATATTAGCATAGAATTAAAACAAAAGTATTGGGGGGTTTTAAGCGATGACACGGCTGTAACCATGTCTAGTTCTAGATCTCACACTGACATGCGGTGGTGATAAGAAGTAGTAGTTTTGAGTTACCAGCTCGTCGGGACAGGCATTCACGGTCAGCATGGCAGGTGATGAGATCCTCCACCATCCCCTCCACTGCTAAGCGGGCGGCCAAGGATCAGAGCAGCAGTGGAGCCATCGTACATGCGAGCGTCTAGATCCGTCGCTCTGGGTTCTGATCAAAAAATCTGTGAGGACAGGGACGGCAAAAGTTACTCTAACAATACTATATAAGGACACTGGGTCATAAACAAAGCCCCGTACAGGTAATGCGCCACATAATGCCCATTTCCGGATGAAGCTACCATTTGCTATTCTCCATTCATGGTCCGATAAGGGTTGGTTATTATCCTTATTATTAAGGTAACATGACGTTTTGGGTTTGCTGCTCCTCATACTTCATCTGCTTAACTCAGTCCTCATTGGTAGACAACTCTTGAGCAATTGGCATCTAGCTATAAACTAAAACAGAGGTGTACCATTAAACCCTCATTAGCATGCTGCCCTACCTGGAAGACACCCTGAGCATCAGCAGCCACGGCTGCGTGAAAGTGGCGTGCGGGCTGTGTTGTAATGAGGCATTGGCGTCGGCCCCGGCGTCCCAAGCAGCCGCTTGGCGGCATCTGCGAAGGGCCCGGGCCCATAGCGGGCAAGGCAGGTGTGCAGCGCTGTTTTCCCCGCAGTCCGGTCTGTATGGCACCCAGAGACGCCCCTTGGTAGATGAGGGTACTGATATGATGTTTGCCTGAGGACTCTTTCAGGGTCGTCTTCCTCCAGCCACCTCAGGCTCCAGGCCTCCACCGCCCAGAACGAGGCCAGCATCAGAGGAGTGAAGCCATCTACAAGGACAAATATTCAGTCAGTTAGTGTCCGGCGTAATCATATCGATCATTACTCGGCTCTCATTGTCTAACTCAAAGGATTATACATATATATATATATATAATATAATATATATATATATATATATATATATATATTATATACTATAATATATTATAAACAGTTGTGCTGTACCTGGAACCCGCACGTTGACATCCATGCAGTCACTGTCGAATTCGCCCTGTGGGGGTGTGAGAGCCATGGAGGGAGGCATGCGGATGTCTGCGGCCGCCAGGTGGTGCTGCGTCCATTGCCTGCTGTCCACGGCGTCCTCGCTGTCAGAGAGAATATTGGGTTCTTCCACCTAGAACGCACAAATAGACCACACAATATTAAGTCAAGTCAAGTCAGATTTATTTATATAGCGCTTTTTACAATGGAGCATTGTCTCAAAGCAACTTTACAAGATTAGTACGTGATCTCAGCGTACAGTATTTTCCAACCATCTGTTGTCATTTTGGTTCAACTTCTAGCAGTTGGCTCAATATTTTTACTTCGCTTGACCCCATTGGTGCGTCAGCAACAAATGGAAACTAATTCTCGAACAAAAACAAACAAAAACCAAAACTGAGTGATAACATCTGCTCATCATCATCATCATCATCTCGATGCTTATAAGGACTGCAACGCCAGCCGAATGTCACTGTGTTTAGTAAAACTTTGTGTTTATTAAAGCTTTCGGCACATTTACATTTACAGCATTTAGCAGACACCCTTATCCAGAGCAACTTACAATTGATACAGTCTTACAATCCAAGCAATTGTGGGTTAAGGGCCTTGCTCAAGGACCCAACAGTGGCAGCTTGGCAGAGGTGGGATTTGAACCTTGGACCTTCTGGTCCAGAGTCCAGTACCTTACCCGCTAGACTACCACAGTCCCAGATAAGTAAAATAGGATTAAATGGGAAGCAAAAAGCTCAACATAAAAATGATCCCTTTCCTTTTGGATCAATAAACATCACTTATTCTAATTTTAATATTTGGGTAACGTAGTTTATTTCTAACATATAACATCTAAGCTGTCCAGGAGGTTGGGTCTCTTTTTGAGTCTTGGTCCTCTCAAGGTTTCTTCCTCGTCACATTTAGGGATTTTTTTTCTCAAAACGCTTCAGACAAACTACAATATACACAACTCACCTTAAGCCTCTTCGCCTCTGGACAGTCGGTATCTATCCACTGCTCACGTGGTCTCCTAGTTAGTAAGGATTCCTCCACTGTCTTTGGCATGTGTCTGATAACCAAAAGTGGAAGGGGTAACACCAAAATTCACTTTCCAGTTTGATTCTCAGCAACCGTTTGATAACAAGGCTGGAATAAAGCACTCACTTCATGCCCAGTGCATCCTGACCCACAGGCTCTCGGCGGTTCTTGTTGCTGCTGGTCTCCTTTTTGAGGAAGAAGCCCTCCGGGAACCACAGGGTGCTCTGCTCGCGCTTGCGGCGAGCAATCAGCATACCCAACACCGTGATGACCATCAGGAAGAGCGCCGCAACACCAACCAGCAGCAGCTTTACCCATTTTGGTATTTCATTCTGGTCTTGTATCTTCACACCTGAGGGATGATCAAAGAGAGGGTGAATTGATCACATACAGCTCACAGTTGAGAACAAGCAGTTTGCACACGTACAAATGGTTTGTGGATTTTCTGTAATCAAGACTGCCTTCATGCCAACACGTCTGTGTCAAACATCCCCCGAGGCGAACGAAAAATACAAGGACCAAGGGCTCGGAGATACAGTCTTATGTAAAGTATTGGCATTCCTGAGTGAGTTTTGTTGGGTTTTCTAAATGAAAAGAGAACTTAAACATGACACATTTCAGTCAAAAGTTCTCATTAAAAACACTAGTGGGTCTTGTGAAACGGTGCCCCCACTTTTGTGTGTGCCACATCGTATGCTTTTCCCAATATGTTTTAAATTGTATGAAATACATTTGTCAAAAATGAGAAGGTTAATTCATTTTCATTTAGAAAATCAACAAAAATACAGTCAAACCCCATTATCCAAACGCACATTTGTGGAAATGGCTCAGATAACCAATATTCAGGTAATGGCAACCCCCTGTTATTCTTTATAGGAAAATCCCTACCTGGTTTAGTGATGTCAATTTAATATATTGGTGCAAGAGACTTTTGTGTTCTCAAACATACACAAAGAAGTAACCTAAACGGACAATGTGAAGGCGGTCATGTGTTTGTGTGTGGGATTAAGGCATCCCGAGTGCAGGCAACAGTCTCTAATCACCACCTGTGCCCCATTTTCCTTGGTTACATTTACATTTACAGCATTTAGCAGACGCCCTTATCCAGTGCGACTTACAAGTTATACAGTCTTACAATCAAGCAATTGTGGCAACAGTGGCAGCTTGGCAGAGGTGGGATTTGAACCCTAGACCTTTTGATCCAGAGTCCAGTACCTTAACCGCTAGGCTACCACAGTCCAATTCAGAACGGCTTCTGGCCTTCCAGAACTCTCTTTATGATGAATGTCTGAGTGCTTTTTTACTCTGATGTTATGTTAGTAAGGGATACAAACCCTCGGCTAAAGAGTTCCTCGTATTTGTATGTCATTACACTGTGTCAGCACGTTTCTGCCTATTCTTGTGAGGACTAAATGTCCCCACTAGGAAAGTCAGATCTCTAACAACTTCAATTTCCACAGCTTTGTTTTGAAAAGCCAAAAGGGTCACAAGATTTGCTTTTGGTTACTAATGTAAAGTTTAGGTATTGTTGTAGGTACAGCACTGAGTAGCTACAGCAATCATTATTGTCAACGGAAAGTGCTGAGAAGCTCAGGGAGAAACGTGTGTGATTGTGTACGCTTTCTCCCCTCAGGTTACTTCCTAGTAAACCTCTGTTGCTGTTTTTGCGCGAGTGTAAACACAAATTGTGTAATAGTCATCTTGTAGAAACCTCTACACTCAGGTGGGATTTGATCCCTGGACCTTCTGGTTAGGGTTGGGTATTGTTTGCATTTTATCTATTACGATTCTGATCCCAATTCTTCTTACTGATTCAGGTTCTTATCGATTCCAGTTTTCTATTCCAAAATTGTGAGAAAAAAGTGGCACATGTTTAGGTATACAGAATATATTTCTTTTTTAGATTTCAACTTCAAAAGCAATCACTTTACATTAAGCTTCTTTTCTTCCCATTAAAACCTATTATAAGTAAAAAGCTTAAAGTGAGACATTTTTACAGCATTTAGCAGACACCCTTATCCAGAGCAACTTACAAGTGATACAATCTTACAATCCAAGCAATTGTGGGTTAAGGGCCTTGCTCAAAGACCCAACAGTGGCAGCCTGGCACAGGTGGGATTTGAACCCTGGCCCTTCTGCTCCAGAGTCCAATACCTTAACCGCTAGGCTACCACAGTCCCAGATAAGTAAAAAGGATTAAATGGGAAGCAAAAAGCTCAACATAAAAATGATCCCTTTCCTTTTGGATCAGTAAACATCACTTATCAATAGTAATAACTGAAAGAAGTTTGGTTTTCCTAGGTCATTATTGTAGGACATTTAGCCGCGTAAAGCTTTGTTCACATTAAGCGCTGTCCTGGCTAATGCTGCACTTGAGCTAGGAGACTGCAGTTGGTCAAACACTGTCCAATGATAGCCAGTAACAGATTATAGCAGGTCAGTGGTTTGGATAGTGGGGACAGACATAGAATGTGGATACCAGGAGTTCACATACTGGGGCTTTAACTGTAATTTGACTACAGGTGCAAAAACCTTTGCATAAGACTAAAGGGAAAAAGGTGGAATATAAACATATGGGTGCTCAAACATTTTTGAGACAGACAGATAAAGAAATAAAGTATGACTGGTATTTGGAGACAAACAGGACAAACAGTCTTATAGGTAGACACTGACCGACAAAAAGCCACAGACATGCAGAGAAACAGATACAAAGAGACAAAAAGGATGATAAATAGATAGACAGATAAACAGACAGAAGAGCAGACAGCTAAATACCTCTGTTTTTTGTACAATAAAATGAATTCCAGTGTGCAGTAGAGGTAAAGAGATTTTTTTAAACAATTGAAAACACTTTTAGTCCATCAACAATCTTGAATCTGCAATGTACTACACAAGGGCTACTCACTGCGGACTTCTTTGAGAGGGTACGGGAAGCGGAGCATCTCCTGAGCAGAAAGAGCACCCAGATAATCTGCTGCGCTTTCAGCTGTGGGGAAACAGTTATCCGAGTCCTGCGAGCAGAGTCGGTTATCGATCTCCAGATACACGATGGACCTGCACAGGACGGGCGCGGTTAGTCAGCGTGCCAGCTGAATGATACGGATCTGACTGTGTGTCTCTTGGCTGAAACACTCACCCGATGATCTCGTTATGGGGCTGAACCTCGCGTTTGAGTCGAGCCTCGTGCCGGGTGTAGGGCCGAATCATGGCGTCTCCGTTGTGGTCGAGGCGGAAGCGTAGGGACGTGCGCAGGATGCTGCTGAGCTTCTGGAGGAAGGCCGTCCCGGTCCGGAGCAGCTCCTCCGGCGGCAGCAGCACCACAATCACCAGCACTCCGTCCGCCAGGTCTTCTGGAACGGTCTTAGCACAGTCCAAGCCATCCCAGCCGCATTCCTCGTTATTACAGCCCTGATCGCAGCGTCCGTCCGCGTAGTGGTCCATGCAGTACGTCTCATAGATGGGACTGGGGTAAATACACAGAAGGTTAATACTGAATTTTGAACTGCTTTTGAAACTCTTGTGACGTACAGTCGGACCTTGTTATCTCGCCCCCTCCATTATCTCGTCAACCTCATCTCTCGTGACCTGTGATGGCAGGACAGATTTCCTTCCATGCACTTTACCTGCTGACCTCCCTCTCGCCCTCGCCAAGCGTAAAACATGACAAACGTCCTGCCAGTAATGAAATTCTACTCCACTAAGCCACAACGGTTTCAGACCGTCAGTAAGTGGCACTTTAATCCTACTTTAGACTTGCAACGCCGGATGATGTACAGCCCCTGTCCGTTATCAGAGACGTTATATAAGGAGACCGGTCACTGGTTGGAATGGGACTGTAGTACAGAAGCCCCGCCCCGTCATTAAAAAGAAAGAATCGGCATAACAGTAAATGTGTCGAGAGGGTTGCGGCAAGTCTTGGCCCCTTTGTAGTGGCGGGATGCGCTTGCACAGTAGTCAGAATAGCCTTAAAAATATATATTTTTCTGTGTTATTTGAACCCAACAATGCAAGGAAGTTGTATCATTTTTGTCAGAGTATACCAGCGATTCTAAATATGCATTTTAAATGTTAATTTCTCTTTCATATATATAGGTCTCTCCCCATTTATAGCATTTAGCAGACACCCTTATCCAGAGCGACTTACAATTGATACAGTCTTACAATCCAAGTAATTGTGGGTTAAGGGTCTTGCTCAAGGACCCAACAGGGGCAGCTTGGCAGAGGTGGGATTTGAACCCTGGACCTTGTGGTCCATAGTCCAGAACCTTACCCGCTAGGCTACCACAGTCCCTATCATTTAAAGAGATAGGAGTCTGGTCTGGTACGGCTGGAAATATCTACCCGGCGGCGTTACCAAGATGGCGGCAGAGTAAACAGACTTATAATGATTTTGCTGTTGTTCATCATCCATCATGGGCTACTTCTCAAATTTGTGTAAATGAATAGAAACTGCATGTTTATGTACGATCCCGCTGGCTGCTCAGTAAAACACATTATGTCAGCATCAGGTATGAATGTCACTTTGCCTATTAAGCCGCCGAACTCTAGCCATGAAACAGACGTGGGCGAGATAAGGAGTTTCGATTGTATTAGCTAGCCGCTTACTTGCAGACTTTCTCCTTGCTCCGGCAGTCGAAGTTGTCGTACAGGCACTCGGCAGTGTTGCAGTTCTCGTCGCACTGGCTGTTGTTGAACAACCGCCAGCAGAGTGGGTCAGTGCAGCTCGCCCAGGGGTTCACAGCCAGCGAGCAGTCACCGCCGTCCCAGCGGCACACAAACGTGTTGCACTCCTTGTCACACACGCTGTCGTTGGCCTTGCCGTGGCAGTCGGCGATCGGGCAGATCGGAGCCGGCACTTCCATAATGCGGGATTCCTGCTCGCACCGTTTGCCCCGCCAGCCTGGCAGACACTGGCAGCTGAAGTAGGGGAAGGAGACCTCCTCGGTACACGTCCCACTGTTGCGGCACGGCTTGGACGAGCAGCTCTCGTTGGCGCGGTGCTGGCACTGCGGACCTGCGTGGCCCTGCGGACAACTGCACCGGGCGCCGCGTGACGTCAGGGTGCAGGTGCCGCCGTTGTAGCAGGACAGCTCACGGCAGGACATGCTGCGCTCACAGTTCAGCCCCGTGTAGCCCTGATGATAGACAGGGGTTACTTGAGGCTCCACAATAAGAGATAATGAGGGTGGCGTTCGGGCTACTCACCAGCTGACAGGTGCATATGTATCCCACCGGAGAACTGCTGGACACCGAGCACGCGCCATTATTCTTACAAGGCTGAGACTCGCACACGCTGAACCTGTTCTGACATCCGCGTCCTGCTCACACACGCACACACAACCCGTCACTGGGGTCTGCACGCAGCTATCGTACACACCTGACCTGAATGAACAAGATTCCATTCCGTTACCTGTGAAGCCTGGCTTGCAGATGCACTGGTAGTCGTTAGGTAGCTGGATGCAGTCCAGACTGTTCGCACGGTTGCAAGGGTTCGAGTGGCACTCGTTTATGTCGCCCTCGCAGCGCTCTCCGGTGAAGCCAGGAGGGCAGTTACAGCGATACCCGCCTACTCGATCCACACACGTGCCATTATTCTGGCACTTGGGCATGCCCCGGGGCCAAGTTGGAGTGGCGCAGTCGTCCTCGTTTATCTCACACAAGACGCCTGAGGAGGGAGTTGAACGTCAGCATGAGCACCAACATACCAACAGCTAGCAGGTTTTTTACTGCATTTAGCAGACGCCCTTATCCAGAACGACTTACAAGTGATACAGTCTTAAAGTCCAATTGTGGGTTAAGGGCCTTGCTCAAGGACCCAACAGTGGCAGCTTGGCAGAGGTGGGATTTGAACCCTGGACCTTTTGGTCCATAGTCAAGTACTTTAACCGCCAGGCTACCACAGTCCAAAATAATCCGATCATAGCCAGATTTATTCAAGTGGTCATGTATACAGAATACTCCACTAGAAATCAGATTAAGAAATCTAATAAAGACAGCTGGATTTTACTCCAGTAACCGGATTACTCATAGCATATATACCAGTTACCTGATTTCCTTGCCCGACACAGCCTAGCCTATTCTAAAGACTCGGCTTTATTTGCCCTCTTTCTTCCAGTGATGGCTTTCCCATCGATGGATCTGGCAACCCCAGAATTAAATGCACCATAAAATTAAAGGTAGCGAAAGGGCTATCAAAAGGGCTATTTGGAAATCTAATCCTCAGTACAGAGTCGAAGGCATGCTCAGACCTACCCAGGGTGCCAGGAGGGCAGGAGCAGATGTAGTGGCCCAGCAGGTCGATGCAGGTGCCTCCATTCTGACATGGATGAGAGCGGCACTCGTTGGTCTCTCGCTCGCAATTCTGCCCCTCGTACCCCGGCAAACACTGGAACAGAACAGAAAGCGTGAATTGGTTGCGCTTCTTCATCTAGTCCGACGGTTACATATCAATCTCAAAACACTTGTCTGGACCATTCAGAACCTACAGTACTGTGCGAAAGTCTTCAGCCACCATTAGGCTAGATATAGAATTGTTTTCGCAATGGTGTTATGACCATATTACATGAGTCTCTTTATTATAATACAAGAGGAAATACAGGCAAATTTGTATGCAGTATTTAAAAAAACTGAAAACAGCTTCTGTAGGTTCCAGTGGCAGGTATTTAGTGTGACCTCCCCTTACAGTTGAGCAATAGCAGCATCTGGCAGCTTCATCAGGATACCAAGTTGACCCTTTTACAGTGCAAAGAAGCTTGATCGGAAAGGGCGGCATCTAAGGCTAAGATGCTCAAGCCCACAAAGACTGGAATGGAATGAAGATCAGTGTGTTAAAGACTGACAAATCCTATTTGAAATTGTCAGGCCCAATCGTTGACAATATATGTGGCCACTATACCGCTGCTAAACAACAAATCTAATGGTGGCCTAAGACTTTTGCACAGTACTGTAGATTAGCATTGACAGACTGGGTATACGAACAAGGCGGCACAGACAACGAGAACGAACACCACACGCACATCACACGTGTATCCTCCCACGTAGCCTCTGCAGGTGGCGCCATTGAGACAGGGTTTATCCTCACAGTGGTCCACCTGACTCTCGCAGTAGCTGCCTGTGTAATCAGCCGGACACTTGCAGTAGTGCGAGTTCCCGGTGTTGACACAATGGCCCCCGTAATGGCAGAGCTCGTCGGTCTGAAGAACTGCGAATAATCAAAACAGCACACTTTGTGAAGCACGGTACCTTACACCAAGCTGGACATGTTTGTAGGCAAATCACCAAAAGAAGGTAACCGGATTGGAAGTACCTCTCTGCCTGGCTGCCGACTCGCAGGAAACTCCTGGGATGTCGCAGTAGCGTCCGGACCAGCTGCCCAGGCAGTCGCAGGTGAACGAGCCGTCCTTCGGCCTGCAGCGACCGCCATTCTGGCATGGGTTCGAGCGCCGGCACCAGTCCATGGGAACCTGCAGAGCAAACAGCACAGCTACTTTTAAGGGTACGAAAAACAGAACAAGCTGGGA
>JAJAGP010004372.1:0-51209 GCA_025084515.1 Ancistrus triradiatus | reverse complement strand
TTTCTGAGCTCCTCAGAAATCTCCTTTGTTCGTACCATGATACACTTCCACAAACGTGTAGTGAAGAGCAGACTTTGATGGATCCCTGTTCTTTAAATAAAACAGGGTGCCCACTCACACCTGATTGGCATCATATGGATTGAAAACACCTGACTCTAATTTCACTTTCAAATTAACTGCTAATCCTAGAGGTTCACATACTTTTGCCACTCACTAATATGTAATATTGGATCATTTTCCTCAATAAATAAATGACCAAGTATAATATGTTTGTCTCATTTGTTTAACTGGGTTCTGTTTGTCTACTTATAGGACTTGTGTGAAAATCTGATATTATTTTTGAAAATATAGAAAACTCTAAAGCGTTCACAGATTTTCAAGCACCACTGTATATACCGAGTGCAGGGTGATTGTTGGCCGATATAATGCAGATATCGTATTTTGTTTTGCAACTGATGATGATAATAAATGAGACAAAATTGCTGAACTTAAACGTATTTACATTTAAAATGTCTGTCTTTTTTAATAAATAAAAAATATATAAGTTTTGTTGCACTTAACATTTATAACCAAACATTTATAACAGCATCATCTTGTTTCTGGGGGAAAGAAGTGTCAATACTTACAAAAAATAAACAATGTTACAGTAGTGCACATGTATCAGCATCCTTTTGTTTTTAATCTCAGTTCCAGTTAAAAGCAGCAAGTTGCAATGCTGGAAACAAAGCTTTTCGTCTTCTCATAAATGGCCCCACCCTCACTGAATGTTCTCTCAGCATCTTTGTTTCATCTGAGCATCATCTGAGACCGATTAATTGGTCTATCACTAGCACTCACCACTGATCAATCCTGGTTTCTCAGCATTGTTATAGTTAGAAACGATTGACACTGTAGATTCCTCCACTGAAACACCTGGGTCATCTTTCTTTGTGCTTCTTGCTTCAATGATTTTGGTTTACATTGTTTGTAAATTTTTCAACCGGGGTTTTCCTTTTTTGATTTTTGTTTTTTGCTGTAATGTTGGACGTAACCCGATCAATCAGTGGAGACTAATGGACTGTAACTGACTGTTTGCATTTGTATGGATGTGTGTCTGCAGATGCACTTTGATTTTGACATGTACATCAGGAACAGAGTGGATACGTCCCCGAGTCCTGTGGACTGGTCTACTATGTGCAAGCGCTTCTTTGGGTTCCTAGGCTTCATGATGCTCATGTTTGGCTTGGGAGAGTTGTTCCCTGCTTATCAACCAGTGGTATGTCTCTGTCTCTCTCTCTATCTCTCTCTCTCTCTCTCTCTCTTTATATGTGAGTGTGTGTATATATATATATAAAACACTATAAAAGCTTAGTTATGCAAAAATAAAAAAAAGATACCATGAGGAACCACAAGACTGCCAGAATCTGTGTCTGCCAAAACACCACAAATGTTTGGTCATACTGCCCAGCACTACATGAATATTACATTTTCTGCACATGCAAGATTTCTCCGCTTGTCACAGCGTGTGGTTAACCCTTATTATTCTTTTACGAAGGTGAGTGCTTCCGAATCCGAAGGGGATTTGAGTTCAGCACAAATGGGTGTATAAGAGGTCTGCCTAGTCCTGTTTGAGAAATGCCAGGCCATAGCAGAACTCTTGGGTTTAATTTTGAAGCATTCTCCATTGCAGCACTGCATATGAGATTCCAGACACCACTAAGAAATGACCTGTTATTTAGCTAACTATATAGCTAAAGGTTTATGAACATCAGAGATTACATAGAAAAACAGGAAATTTGTCCCCATTGCTTCTACAGCAGCCTGCATTCTACTGAGAAAGCTCTCCATTAGATTTTGGAACATGACTATAGGGTAGAACACTGACGGTGTCTTACTGCAGGGCTTTAGCATTCCAGTTCATCTCGGAGGTGTCCAGTGGAGTTAAGGTCTAGAGCTAAGTGTCCAGTGGAGTCAGGTTTCCTATCAAAGTTCATCATTTCTTTATGGACGTGTTCTGGAGGGCAGGGCAGGAAGTTATACAAGATCTACCTGTTACTACTCTGTAGGACAAAAGTATAGGGGAGGGTATTGGAAGGACTTCACAATACGATACACATCACGATACAATTATGTCACAATACATTGGGATATGATGCAATATTCCACAGTTTACTGAAAATATAGAGACAGCTGAAATAAGTTACGGTGTACAATTTCAGTAGTCTTGTACGTCACATCACGTTGATAATTCAGCAGAACACTGTGCTGCAACATCTACATCCCATTTACAATGTTTTTTCTTCCTTCAAAAAGTCGATATTTTGAGCTGAAAATCGATGTAGTATAATCACAAAAATAAATATCGTGATATATTGCTGTATCGAGTTATTATTATTATTTTTTAATAGCTCAGCCCTAGGGTATATTGTGCTTTCTGTGCAGGCCCCAAAGCAGTACCCATACAATAACCTGTATCTGGAGAATGGAGGTGATCCAGAGAAAGAACCAGAACCTGTGAAACATTACGAGATCTGATCCTATATTGTGTAATATGTGAATATTGTGCTGATACTCTGTAATAAAGTTATTAATACAGTCTCATTGTATCTGTTTCATTTTGGTTCAGTAGTGTGGGACTGTGGTATCCTAGAGGTCCATTTACTGGGCTTTGCATCAGAAGGTCCAGGGTCCACTGTTTTGTTCTTGAGCAAGTCCCATAACCCATAAATGCTTGGATTGTATAAGTTGTAAGTCGCTCTGGATAAGGGCGTCTGCTAAATGACAAATGTAAATGTAGTGTCCTTGGAGATTGCAGAAGTTTCATGTGCCATGTACGTGCAGTACCTCAACATGGAATGGCGCCAGGCAGTTGTTACTTTAGCTTGCTACTTATTGCTATTACTGTGTAATGAAACACAGTGGTATACTTGCATTGTCTTTTGCACCAAAATATATCGTACATAAAGATTTTCAAAATAAGTTCAGTTATTATCACTTTGATGACTTTGAACATGGTATGGTTTTGCTGATGCTAGATGGGCTGCTCTAAGTATTTCAGAAACTGATGAGGTACTCTGATTTTCACACACAGTCATCTCTGGAGTTTATAGAGAATGCTCAGAAAACGAGAAATTATCCAGTGAGCGGCAGTTCTCTGGGTGAAAATGTCTTGTTGATGCCAGAGGAGAATGGCCAGACTGGGTCGAGCTGATAGACAGGCAACAGTAACACAAATAACCACTCATTACAACTGAGATATGCAGAAGAGCATATCTGAATTCACAGAATGTCAAACCAGATGGGCCACATCAGTAGAAAACAACATCGGGTGCCACTCCTGCCAGCTAAGAACAGACAAATGAGGGTACAATTAACACAGGATCACCAAAATTTTACAACATAAGTTTGGAAAACATTGCCTGGTCTGATGAGTCTCTATTTCTGCTGTGACATTCGACTGGTAGGGTCAGATCCTGGCATAGACAACATGAAAGCATGGATCCATCTTGCCTTGTATCAACAGTTCAGGCTGATGGTGTTGGTGTAATAGTGTGGCAGATGTTTTCTTGGCACACTTTAGGCCCCTTTAATACCAAATGAGCATAATTTAGAGTGTTGTTGCTGACCATGTCCATCCCTTTATGACCACAGTGTACCCGTCTTCTGATGGCTACGTCCAGCAAGGTAACTGACCATGTCACAAAGCCTGGTTTCTTGAACATGACAATGAGTTCAATGTACTCAGTGTTCTGGAGAGTGTTCTGTACACAAAATGGGGCATCAATAACAGAACTTGTAGATGTGAGAGGTCGGTGAAAAATGGGCAGGAAGGCTACAGTATCTCCAGTAACCATCCTTAGAACAGTGGTGATTAGAAAAGCTTAACATTTGCATAAATGTTTGTTTGGTCCAAGTGAAGTTACTCTTCATTTAGAAAATCAACCAGCTTTGCAGTGGCCAGTCCACCAAATGATATGTTTGGAGAGTTGGAAGCAAACATATACTGAGAGAAAAAACAGTGCAGGGAGAGCCAAAGATGGAATCTGAACCTGGGCCTTGGGACCGTGTGTCAGCGACAATATCTGCAGCTCCATTATCCTGTTAATTTATTCTTGAGTAAGGTAAGCAAAAGCACTTTTTATATATTTTTAAAAAAAGAACTAGCAAGGTATTTAGTAGCGCAATGGCAGTTCCTTCCACAAAACATACCTTAAACAGATACTGAAGAATTTATTCTGTTTTCAGTTTCGGAACTGCTACACTTCGTGAGGTCCGGTGGTTTAAGCCTAGGATTGCAAAAAGGAAGGTTAAAAACTTAACCATGTGTATGAAGTATTATGAACATGTGTAGGTGGTGGACTGTCTGACTGAGTCACTAGGTGGTGATATGCACCACACTGACATTTACTGTGACGATCCTTACAGCGAAACAGTATGGAACAATTTCCAGATCATGACGGTAAATGATAGTTTTGTCTGTATAAAAATATTAAAATCCTTCATGACTCAAAATCTTTTCATGTATCTTCAGGAATTGTTTTTGCATTGACGCTAGTTTGTGTGACCTAATATAGAGGTATGCATTATGCATTATGTCCCGTGGGTTTGTGTTTGTATCTAAACACCAGGAGGGTTTCTAGACTACTTGTCGTTCTGGGGTACACAGAATTTAGAGGGGCACAGCTATACTCCTTTTTCTTTTAAATATTTGCTGTTGTCCATTACCCCATGTGAAAAACCAAAAGGATCTGGATCTGACTGAAAGCGTTAGCTCCTCAAGCCTTGCTGGGGCATTCATGGGAAATGTAGTGCCTGTCTTGAATTTGCATGACATGTCCTGTAGTCCCGCTCAGCAATCCAGAATAAAATCGACTTTTTACCGCCTTACCGCATTTTAGTGGGGCACAGCAACATTTTACTGGGTCCCAGTAAGGTGGATCTTGACTAATCACACTGATTATGAAATGAGCTTGTTTACCAGGTGTAGCTCAGTTCAATAATTCATTGGTATCAACCTTGCTTGACACATTATTTTACCTTCATGAAAATTACATCTGATCTCCCTGGACCATTTATTCGATCTAATTCTGATAGAATAATAAAATGATAGAATAACATACAGTGGTGCTTGAAAGTTTGTGAAACCCTTTAGAATTTTCTATATTTCTGCATAAATATGACCTAAAATATCATCAGATTTTCACACAAGTCCTAAAAGTAGATAAAGAGAACCCAGTTAAACAAATGAGACAAAAATATTATACTTGGTCATTTATTTATTGAGGAAAATGATCCAATATTACATATTAGTGAGTGGCTCCAATGTGTGACCCCCCTGTGCAGCAATAACTGCAGCTAAACGTTTCCTGTAACTGTTGGTCAGTCCTGCACACCGGCTTGGAGAAACTTTAGCCCATTCCTCCATACAGAACAGCTTCAACTGTTGGTGGGTTTCCTCACATTAGCTGCTCACTTCAGGTCCTTCCACAACATTTCGATTGGTTTAAGGTCAGGACTTTGACTTGGCCATTCCTAAACATTAACTTTGTTATTTTTTTAACCATTCTTTGGTAGAACGAACGGCTTGTGTGCTTAAGGTCGTTGTCTTGCTGCATGATCCACCTTCTCTTTGAGATTCAGTTCATGGACAGATGTCCTGACATTTTCCTTTAGAATTCTCTGATATCATTCAGAATTCATTGTTCCATCAATGATGGCAGGCCTTTCTGGCCCAGATGCAGCAAAACAGGCCCAAACCATGATACTACCACCACCATGTTTCACAGATGGGGGATAAGGTTCTTATGCTGGAATGCAGTGCTTTCCTTTCCCCAAACATAACGCTTTTCTTTTAATCGAAAAAGCTATATTTTGGTCTCTCATCCGTCCACAAAACATTCTTCCAATAGCCTTCTGGCTTGTCCACGTGATCTTTAGCAAACTGCAGACGAGCAAGCAATGTTCTTTTTGGAGAGCAGTGGCTTTCTTCTTGCAACCCTGCCATGCACACCATTGTTGTTCAGTGTTCTCTTCTGATGGTGGACTCGTGAAGCACCACTGTAAGAGTCTTTCTATGGCACAAAGCAATGGAAGAAATGTCAGAAACTAGTGGAATCTCATGCTGTCCCTAACACTTTAAAATTGAAAGGTATGTACAATACAGACTGCTGGCAGAATGTCATATAATACTGAAGCCTTTTTATTAAGGTAACTTAGGAATGTTTTTGTATTTCACATACGCTACATAATGCTGTAGCGTTGAGAATGTCAAATATTTATCCCTAAAGACATTATGGAGTAAAAAGGCAGTGATCTGCAAGGTGAAATAATTATTAACTCAGTTGTGCATTAATGGCCAAAAGCAGACATAATGTTTAACAATAGTTTCTTTTGCCTAGAATGAAAGTTTTTCTCTCTGTTGCTACACAAAGCCATTGTGGAGCATGCTTTGTAATAATCACTGAATAAATGTCCCCAAATCAGTTTAGGGTTTGTTTCCTGGAAATGCTGTCAATGTTGAGTGCTTTGTCAATTTAATCTTAAAATGAAACTCCTCTTATCTAAAGTAGAGTGGAAATAAGCTATAAAATTAACAAGAAACTTGATCTACTCACTATCAATATTCTCTTCTTTGGATCTTATCTGCAATGCTGCCTCAATTCCTGTATTAGCTGAGAGCAGGAACGTTACTAGAGATTTACGAATAGGGGGGCTATGTTTTTTGATTCTAGAGGTATGAGTCTAGAGGTATGCCCCTAAAACAATTAAAATGATCCATATAGCCCACATTAATGAAACTAGCATAAAATTAAAAAACTGTTATGGGAAATTGACCTCTTAGCAGCAAATTTCTTTGAAGAAACATGTAATTCTAAGTTTACAGTGGGGCAAAAAAGTATTTGTGCAAGTTCTCCGACTTAGAAAGATGAGAGAGGTCTGTAATTTTCATCATAGGTACACTTCAACTATTGAGAGACAAAATGAGAAAAAAAATCCTGGAAATCACATTGTAGGATTTTTAAATAATTTAATTGTAAATCATGGTGGAAAATAAGTATTTTGGGTCACCCAACAAACAAGCAAGATTTCTGGCTCTCACAGACCCATAACTTCTTCTTTAAGAAGCTCTTCTGTCCTCCACTCGTTACTTGTATTAATGTCACCTGTTTGACCTCGTTATCTGTATAAAAAGACACCTGTCCACAGCCTCAAACAGTCAGACTCCAAACTCAAACCATGGCCAAGACCAAAGAGCTGTCGAAGGACACCAGGAAGAAAATTGTAGACCTGCACAAGGCCATCTCCCTTGATCTGGGGCTCCACGCAAGATCTCATCCCGTGGGGTCATAATGATCATGAGAACAGTGAGCAAAAATCCCAGAACTACATGGAGGGACCTGATGAATGACCTGCAGAGAGCTGGGACTAAAGTAACAAAGGCTACCATCAGTAACACACTACTACGCCGAGAGAGACTCAGATCCTGCAGTGCCAGGCGTGTCCCCCTGCTTAAGGCCAGTACATGTCTAGGCCCCGTCTGAAGTTTGCCAGAAAGCATATGGATGATCCAGAAGAGGATTGGGAGAATATCATGTGGTCAGATGAAACCAAAATAGAACTTTTAGGTAAAAACTCAACTGGAGGAGGAAGAATGCTGAGTCACATCCCAAGAACACCATACCTACTGTGAAGCATCGGGGTGGAAACATCATGCTTTGGGGCTGTTTTTTCTGCAAAGATTTCTTCCATCAGTGAGAGCATTGAAGATGGAACGTGGCTGGGTCTTCCCAGCATGATAAATGATCTCAAACACACCGCTCGGGCACGAAGGAGTGGCTCCGTAAAAAAGCATTTCAAGGTCCTGGAGTGGCCTAGCCAGTCTCCAGACCTCAGCCACATAGAATATTTGTGGAGGGAGTTGAAAGTCCGTGTTGCCCCCCAAAACATCACTGCTCTAGAGGAGATCTGCATGGAGGAATGGGCCAAAATACCAGCTACTGCAGTGTGTGCCAACCTGGTGAAGACTTACAGGAAACGTTTGACCTCTGTCATTGCCAACAAATGTTTATGTTACAAAGTATTGAGCTGAACCAAATTTTATTGACCAAATACTTATTTTCCACCATAATTTATAATTAAATTCTTTAAAAATCCTACAATGTAATTTTTCCTGGATTTTTTTCTCATGTTGTCTCTCATAGTTGAAGTGTACCTATGATGAAAATTACAGACCTCTCTCATCTTTTCTAAGTAGGAGAACTTGCACAATCATTGGCTGACTAAACAATTTTTTGCCCCCACTGTATATTAGGTACAGATCTTATATGACTTTAACTATTATCCATCCACTAACAAGAGGTACAAATCAAGCAAAGATACAAATAATGTTACTTGCAGTAGCAGGTACGAGACTCACTACTCAAATAATGAGAATATACATGTAGATTGGTACCATCAAATGTGCATCTGATCTGTAGCTGCTATCATGTTTAATAACCTGGATGACTGAATGTTTAGGAGATTTGACAGCAGAAAATGAATTTCTCTACTTATATTTAATTTATTTTCACGGAAGCAAATATTAACAAATAAAATTTCACTACATCCCCGGCCAGAGTGCACAGGGCTATTGCTAAAACCTATTACTAAAGCTTATAGACTAAAGCTTTTCTTAAATCCATTAATACACGAAATAACTCTCATTATGAAAAACAAGCACACAAACAAACAAACCTAACCCTAGATCTATTTAACTTCACAAACTGCCTTTACTAACAAATATTTTTGTCAAATGCCAATTAAACTTATTAGAATGTTTTATTATGGTAGCTGCTTTTACAAAAGTTTTGTATACCTATATACAAGTAGAAGAATAATACTGACTTAAACTATCAATCAATATGATCATCAGTTAACTTATTATAATGAGGTATCTGTAAGATATACAGTCAAAAAATCAAGAGAGACCAAGCATCCATCTGTGTCTGTCCTAAATACTGCAATGTTTAAATTAATCTCTTTAATTGGCTTTTTCAGTAGGCTAACTTTAAATTCAGCAATAATCAGGTTTCCTCTGTTAACATAATGAAAAATCCACTAATGCAGCAGAGTTTTCATTTGGGATAAATAATGTTCATATCAGACATTCAACAACATATTTTCTTTATGTTTGACTTGAAATTGCACTCGCCTTCAGGAACATCCAGTCACACAGACACCATGTTGCAAAGTAAAGTGGGGCAGAGTGAAAGTTTCAGGAACGTTATGAGGCAACAGCACCTCCCCCAGGTCCTAGTGAGTCACATTTACTTGCATTTTGAATATGGAGACAGATAGCACAGTTGAATAAGAGAGATTATTTAAACTAATAATGCATGTGTAAATGGGAGGGTGGGAGGATCCATGGCTGAGAGGATTCTCATCATGGAGATACTATAAACCAACATTGGTTGGAATAAAATATGACTATTATTATAATTTCTCCCTCTGTCCCCCCACACTAAAGCTTATCCCCCTCTGCTGCATATTTGTAAAGTTATAATTAATAATTCACATGTTGTCGGTAATCTTTGTTTTTTCATTTGCTTTTTCTTTACTGTAAACAAAAGTAAAGTATAAAGCACTATCCAACATAACTTGCAAATCAGTTAGAGGTTCTGTTCCGATAACATGCATAAATATCCATGTACAGTGGCTTGCAAAATTAATACCCCTTGAACTTTTCTATATTTTGTCACATTACAACCACAAACATAGATATATTTCATTGGAATTTAATGTGAAAGACCAACACAAAGTCAAGTCAAGTCAAGTCAGATTTATTTATATAGCGCTTTTTACAATGAAGCATTGTCTCAAAGCAACTTTACAAGTTTAGATTATCTCCTAATAACTACGTCCAATCCCAAATTGAGCAAGCCTAGGGCGACATATAGTGATAGTGACACAAGTGATATACAATTGTGAAGTGGAAAGAAAATTATACATGATTCAAAACATTTTTTACAAATAAAAAACTGTAAAGTGCGGTGTGCAAAAGTATCCAGCCCCCCTGAGTCAATACTTTGTGGAACCACCTTTTGCTGCAATTACAGCTGCAAGTCTTTTAGGGTATGTCTCCACTAGCTTTGCACATCTAGTGACTGAAGTTTTTACCCATTCTTATTTGCAAAACAAGTCAATCTCAGTCAGATTAGATGGAGAGCGTTTGTGAACAGCAACTTTCAGATCTTGCCACAAATTGTCGATTGGGTTAGGTCTGGACTTTGACTGGGCCATGCTAATCAATATGATTTGTTTTAAACCATTCCATTGTAGCCCTGGCTTTATGTTTAGGGTCGTTGTCCTGCTGAAAGGTGAACCTCTGCCCCAGTCTCAGGTCTTTTGCAGACTCCAACAGGTTTTCTTCCAAGATTGCCCTGTATTTGGCTCCATCCATTTTCCCATCAACTCTGACCGACTTCCCTGTCCCTGCTGAAGAGAAGCAGCCCCAGAGCATGATGCTGCCACCACCATATTTGACAGTGGGGATGGTGTGTTCAGAGTGATGTGCAGTGTTAATTCTCCGCCACACATAGCGATTTGCATTTTGGCCAAACAGTTCAATTTTGGTCTCATCTGACCAAAGAATCTTGTTCCACATGTTTGCTGTGTCCCCATCATGGCTTCTGGTAAGCTGCAAACAGGACTTTTTATGGTTTTCTTTTAACAATGGCTTTCTTCTTGCCACTCTTCCATAAAGACTACATTTGTACAGTTGTCCTGTGGACCTCTGCATTTCGTCCAGAGTCACTATGGGCCTCTTGGCTGCATCTCTGATCAGTGCTCTCCTTGTTCGGCATGTAAGTTTAGGTGGACGGCCTTGTCTTGGTAGGTTTACAGTTGTGCCATACTTTTTCCATTTCCAAATAATGGATTGAACAGTGCTCCGTGAGATGTTTAAAGCTTGGGAAATCTTTTTATATCCTAAGCCTGCTTTAAACTTCTCCACAACCTTATTCCTGACCTGTCTGGTGTGTTCTTTGGACTTCATGATGCTGTTTACTCCCCAGTATTCTCTCAACCAACCTCTGAAGCCGTCATGGAGCAGCTGTATTTGTACTGAGGATAGATTACATACAGGTGGACTCTTTTTAGTCATTAGCAGTCATCAGGCAACTTCTGAATGTAATTAGTTGCACTCAGAGGAAAGGGGGCTGAATACATTGGCACACCGCACTTTTCAGTTTTTTATTTGTAAAAATGTTTTGAATCATGTATAATTTTCTTTCCACTTCACAATTGTATATCACTTTGTGTTGGTCTTTCACATCAAATTCCAATGAAATATATCTATGTTTGTGGTTGTAATGTGACAAAATATAGAAAGGTCAAGGGGTATGAATACTTTTGCAAGCCACTGTACATACAGCATATAATATGCTGGACATAAATTAGGTGCCTAGTCTTTTGCGGACTCAAAGTATTTCACATTTAATCTCCACCAATCTTATCTAAACCTGAAGGTGTCCTGCTCAGCCTGATGGAATATTTTTCTACATACAGTAGATGCTGTGTAGAGATATGATTTTATTAAAAAATAAGCTGTAGGAATGCAAGTAGCTGCAGGTGACACACTAAAATGCATCATATTCATTTTCCCTAATCCGTTAAATATATTGGACTATGATGAAATATTCCCAACTACTGTACAACACAATATTAAAATGATAACAGACTGAACAGCTGAAACACCAAGAGGAGGGTGGCAACTAATCTGTGCCTGCAGCTATACTCGTATTAAATACAGTGGCAATCAAATAGTATATATTACTCCTAAATACACTTTATAGTGCAGTTTTCTATTGAGCATGATGTCCATGAAGGATTGGGGCAAATGAAGACATATTCAAATTATATATTAAGAATATTTCACTAGTATTTCCCAGTGAGTGATAAATATATTGCTTTCATCCTCTTCCACCTGTAATCACAGTATGAACGTTCACTGGCTATCAGGTAGCACTGAAGAGCTTACTGATAGATATGAGATGTGAAATCAGTGAGATGAGATGTGAAAGAGTTCAGCGTCAGACAACTGAACAATGGTAGGCATTAATGAACTACTACTAATAATGATTACCAGCACTGCAAACACACATCTTTCCTCTTGAAGATCTATATTATTTGTTAGAAAATAGCGGCATCAGTAGACCCGGGGAACCTGCTGCAAATACTGCAAACTAAAGAGATTGTCTGTCAGCAGCAGACATTTATATCTACTGTACCTACATCTGACTTTTGTATGGAAATTAAGGAAAAATGATGGGTTCTGAAAGGCACTATGATACAGTAAAGTCACAAAACTAATAATAGAATGAGGAGTGCTACTGGAACTCTAAAGAGGATGAACTCTGAACTCTTTGTTGCCCTGGCCTCCAAATTCCTCAGATCTCTATCTGAATGAGCATCTGTAGAATGTCCTGGAGCAACAAGCTCAATAGCATTGAAGACACCTCCACTTTGCATGTTACAGAATTGGGGGACTGGAGTCACATGACTTGAGTCACAAAATTGACTTAATTTTAACTTAATTGACTCAAAGGACTCAAAATTGAAGACTTGTTCGACTAACATTGGCATCCAACTTCATCTGTCACTACAAAACCCAGAAGAAAGGTGTGTGACTGTTTTTTAAGCTAACTTTTTACATGTTTAGTTATACACTCATTGACAAAAAATAATGTACCAAGAATTGAACGAAACTTTATAGGTTTGAATGTAATGATGATATAAGTAAGCTATTACAATATCAGAGCAAAAGGAAACTGTACTGTGCAAATGCACAATTGAAAGGAGGCTCTAGTACCCTGTTAGGATACAAGATGAGATACGCTTGGACATGGAGGCATAGAGGTTCTGTATGATATCCTGCAGCACATTAGTCTACTGTTGTAGCTCAGCCTGTAGATCCTGCACACTCGTAGGTTATGAATACTGGCGTCCCAGCTGGTCCCATAAATGCTCGATTGGTGATAAGGAATTGTTGCAATCTGGTGGAGATATTCCTGGGAAAACCTTGCTTTAACCCTGCCATGAGAGGCAACACATGTGGCCACAGGATGGTCTGCAGATATCACTGAGTTGTTAGTGTCCCTTGTATCACTACTAGAGATGACCGAGTGTCGTACGTGATGGCTTCCCAGATCATACCAGCAGTTGGGGAAGTGGGTTCACTCAACAGCAAAGGCAAAATTGAAGCGCTCACCATGAGGCCTCCATACATGAACCTAACCATCGGTAGATCCCACACAGAAGCTGGATTTGTCACTAAAGACAATACAGTTCCACTATGTAGTAGTCCTGTTTTCTTGTGCATGGCTGTCAATGTCAGGACACATAATGGGTGCCATGACAACAAATTTCCTTCTTCTAATGGTCAGAGGGGTGACAGAGGGGTGTAGTGAAGGTGCCACCTGTGTCTGGATGGTGGACAATGAAACTGTCAGACCTGCTCATGCTTGTTGATCATTAGAATCATTAATCTACTGGTGGTAAGTCTGGGCCATCCAGAGCCTGTTAGCTGTGTGCGTGTCCTCACAGAACAAGTGCTTCCAGCACCTAACAGCTCAGTCAGAACGGCTGAGAAGGTGGGCAGTTCTTTGAAACAACCACCCTGCTTCTCTCAGTCCAATGATGTTCCCCTCTCAAAGTCTATCAACTGGGGAAAATGTCTTCATGTGTCATAGAGGCATGTCTAGCAGTCAACAATCTCTCACAAAGAAGTACACTACCCAAAAGTAGCCTCTGAGAGTATTTGAATTAAATCTGACTTTTATAGGGCAGTGGGGGAAGCACTTGCCCTCTTCTAGCAATTTCTATCTGGGTACATTATTTTTTTTGTCAGTGAGTATATGAACTCTCTCAATATTGTTCAAATGAAGATCAAATGTCCATAAGTTTAAATATGTTTTTAAAGGTTTTCATTGGGTGTCCTAATTTTTTTACATGGCTCTTTGGCATGATGGGTTTGACAGATGAGAAAATAATGTTGAAAATAATATTAAACTCTTTATAGTCTCTCTATAATTTTGGATGATGTGACTTTTGGATGATTTGATTTGTTTGATTTATAGCAGGAACTTGAGTTAGTTGAATATTACCACAGTAACTTGAGTCTTACTTGAGACTTGTACATATGTGAGTACACCCTCCTCTAGTGCCAGGGCACCTTCATTCAAAACTGTTTATCAGCATACAAAGGTTAATCGGTGTAATTAGTTAATTAAGTGTTATGCATTAACTAAACTAACAATGGCAGAAGTGATTGTGGAACTGTAAAGGAGGTGAAATTTAAGGACTTTGTACTGGAGGTTTGAGCTGCTTAATTTTTATGCTAGACAGTCAGACTCCAAAGAGTCCAGAAAAGATATGATGCTGCATCTATTGAGGCATTATCAGAATTTTTCTGTACTTTGCTGAGGAGACTGGTGCCCATGGTGGAGGGTTTGATTTGTAAGGTCTTCCCATGGTTATTCATTGATACCTGCAAAAAAGTGTCAATGGAATTGTAAATGAATTGAGAGTTTTATATAGTTGAATGGTCTTTTGACCAGTAAGGATAGACATATAGATGGCACAAATGGTTGAAGCATCATTTGTTAGTGATCTGAGTGTTCAGCCGTTGATCATTTTAAACAGCAGTGGTTCCTAGGCATGAAAGCATTGGAAATAAAGATGTATGACACTGTGTATAGATTCTACCCATTCCAATAATGTCTGTAACGTGTCCCAGAGGGTGTGTGTTTGTGTGTGTATATGTGCTCTGTGATGGATTGGTGCCCCATCTAGGGTTGGTTCCCATTTCGTTCTGTGTTGCGGGTTATAGCCCCAGCTCGCTGAATTGGATTAAATGGTTATGAAATTGAACGAATAGATGATTAACTTAAGTACACAGAAAATCAGACATGCCTTTTTCATATCTCACAGCCAGGAAAATGGCAGCAAGCAGTTTGTTTACTACGCTGACTTTGGGACATGGCACAATGCTCAGTTACTGCACACAGTATCACTCAAACTCTGTGTGAATGACCTTGTCATGTTCCGAGATAAAAATGGTTAATCAATACTAATTCTCCTCAGTTTCAAATGTACTTGACCAACCCTATGTCCTATCGAATTTGTGTTATATTTAATTAACAGACAGATCCCTGTTGGTCAGTAGTCAGATATTAAACTCTGTTTACCATGTGCGGATCTGTATTTAGATTAATTTCATTTATTCCTCTAGATTTCTTTCATCAATTACTTTCTTTTAAGGTGGGAGCTAAAAACTTTTCTTCGTAAGTTTCTTTCAACATTTGAATGTCAAAATTCTTATTCTGTTATTGTTACTGACTTTTACTGTGAGGAGAAGTTCTTATATAAATACTACATTAAGTAGTTGACATGTAGGTATGGTGGGCAGATAATAAATTGTACACAATTAACTCTTACCCTAAATGTAATCAATCAGCCAAAGAGGTGTTTAGGCGCTAAAATATTTTTTACAAATGCATGCCCAATTATCTTCAGAAAAGTTCAGGCTTCTGAAAGCAGAGCCATTTCCTGTCATTATAAAATGTATAAGGCCCAATGTTGACTGCCGCATGTCGGGGAAATGTAGATCACCTAAAGATAATTATAAAATTAAACCTGACTACAGTGGTATCTCGATTATCGACCACCTGTTGAACTCGTTTGGAATTCGGTGATCGACACATTTTGAGGAGTTGTATCATCCACCGGCGCACTTCAATTGGAGTCGAGTCGTGTGATTTGTTTTTCAGCCGACACATCGGATCATGATTCAGTCTCACATAGCTCTGACTCAGTGCAGCTCTCTGCTTGTTCCTCGGTTTTTCTTTAATTTTTACAGGCTGTTTTCATATGGCAAAGCGGGCTCCTGGGTCTAAAATGGTCAGTGATATCAGTCAACCTGAAGGGAAAAAATAGCCAGCTGAGCAGCCAATGTTCACCAACAGAGTAAGTAAGCATTTTGCTTTGACTTTCAAAAACAATTATTCGACGAAATTACATATTTTTTAACACTTGAATTTGATTTTGGCCCGCAAACTCTAGGTTAAATGTAAGTGATTTTAAACAATAAGGTCGCTCTGCTATGATACAGTATAGACTATACTAAACTCTTTTGTTGGAATTTGTTGGATTAATAAATCAGGGCAACCTGTACAATACAGCTCCATTAATGATTATAAATGCCTTATACAGTGTGGATTATTCTGGGGGTCTGTAAGGATTCATTCAATTTACATTATTCCTTATGGGAAAACATTTTGGCTCGGTACTCGTCGTTTCAGTTCCGACAACGTACACTTCATATTTAAACTTATTGCCAGTAAAACAACTGGACAAATTTTATTTTTATATACATTAAAAATTACCCATCAGGCATACTCATCAGATTATATTTATTAAATAATAGTTCATTATTTATGCAAAGTAAACAAAAGGCATTCAGCATGATTTATCTCATACAAAAAATATGTGTTATGATCTAAAACTATTACATTTCTAAATTATACATGGGCAGGAAAAGTAAATCAACTCATGAATAATGAATAAAACAATGATATACATGTCAACCACCAAAGCATAGTTCTCCTTATTCTGGTATGGTTATTAAAATATATATTTTACATCATAATATTGATTGCTATAATGTTAAACAATGTAGTAACACTTTCTGCCAATATACCATCCACAGTAATAGGACAGTCTTATATTCCCACACCCGCCACCCCCACCATTTTTTTAATCCTGTTAGTCTGGTCAAGGTTCACGGACGGTCTGGCATCTTATCCCTGTGTGGGATTGTCGTCCAATCCATCACAAGGCTAGTCTTACGAGATGTGCATTCTAGCTACAGTGATGAAAACTATAAATAAAAAGCAACAAACCTTTAGCACTCAGTTTTTATATTAAATTATTATCAGCTTAACAGACAGCGGTCAAACAGCCTTTACTTGTACAGAATTAAATCATGTTACACTTTACTTCATCACACGTGTAATCAGAAAAAAAACAGAATTCCCAGTAATGCATTTTTATTAACATGTATTCCATAACAAGCTAATGGAACATCTTTCAGGAATACCCAATATAATTACCAGACTAGCCCACCTGGAAGCCTTTAAAAATCTCAACTTACCAATGACTTTGACAAACCACGACCCCCCAATAAATATGCCCTAGGAGACGTTGCTGTAATATATTTATGAATTGATAATTCTGTTGTTGCAACGAAAAACTGGCAACATTTAGTATTCTCAACAAAGCTCAGGGCCGTAGCATATCTGACTAACTAAAAATGACTTAAAGCACATAGCACATCATTACTTGACTTGAAACTTCAAAACAAAAAACCTCAGAAAGCATGTGAAGGCTACATTATTCCAAATTCACATCATATAGGAGAAGAGGACAGAAAATCCATTATTCCAACTGTCAACTGGTTCATGCAGTTCTATTCAATTCCAACATGATGAGCTGCTAAGGCAAAGTTCAGCATTTCACACGGTCCCACAGAATGGAAGAGTTAACACACCTTATTACCAGAATTCCCCAAATTTTCCAAGCATGGTATCAAGGAGAGGTTTTTGTTTTTTACAGTGTTTATGGGTCTGGGTTAAGTGACAGACTGTACACCATTTGCCTTACTTCTTCCCTATTAAATATACATCATTAAAATTAAGTACGGGCATCTAACAACGTTTGCTGCTAAATAACAGCTTCCTAGAATGCATTACGAAAACTGGAGCATTGACGTTGTCTACTTTAATCTCTACAGTTAGGTGATTGCATTTTAAAACACAGGCTCAGATACAATTGTACCCACATTAAGAGATGCTGTACACAAAAACTAAAAGGTTTGCATAGAAGAGCAATAAACAAATCTAGCCACAAAAGTCCCACATACACATAGCATTTAGCAGTGGCAGCTGAGTTATTTATAGCATGATAAATCTAGATTTAGTCAGTGAGTACTATATAGATAGGAAACCATTGTAAATTTTTTAAGCTCTTAAATTCATATTAGGAACATCTGTATGTGAAGATAGAAAAATATTATTTTTCAGATCGAATTGAGCATTTGAACTTGTTCTACCTAATTAATTCCCTTGTTGTTCTGTCATTTTTTCCACATTAGAATGCAACTGAAAGAAGTGAAGGCAATATGAATTAAACAATATTGGCATGGTGATTACTTGATAGCAGTGTTGTTTTGTATGTATCGAAGTGTTTCACTCATGATCTGTCACTTTTCAATGGACTTTTACTCAAAATAACACAGCAAAGACGCAGCTGGCTAGGTACTTTATTTTCAGGTTTGTTATTACAGTTTATAAGATTTAATTAATGGTTTGTTATTTGCCCGCACTCAGCATCAATGGGCCTATAATGACAGGGGCAGAGGTTATAACGCTGCTAGGTCAGACACAATGGGCCATTTATAACGCAATCAATTAAACTAAACAGTTTTTGGAATGCTGGACGAAGCAGAGCACCTGGAGAAAATGTGCCACAGTGCTGCCGTACAGCAGTTAGTAATCGTTACTGTAGTACAGGTTTGCGACCATTTAAAAGTTCCTTTCCACTACTCGTCCATGTCTCAACTTTAAAGGGAATCTGCAAGTACGGGGAGGAACATTAATTTAAGGACATTAAGACCATGGTGGTAGCCTAGCGGTTAATCGGTGACTGACTATGGGACCAAAGGTCCGGGTTCAAATCCCATCTCTGCCAATCGCCACTGGTTGGCTCTGAGCAAGCTTTAACCCAAAAATGGCTTGGATGTAAGACTGTAAGAATGTAAGTCGCTCCTGGATAAGGGCGTCTGCTAAAGGTGTACATGTAAGTGCGTTTATTTACTACCACTCAGATGAAATTCCGCTAGTAACAAAAATGGCAAAAAAGCACAAAAATATAAATATGAGGTCTAACAGACTTGTACTGAAGCATGTGGTTCCAGTTTTTTCCTGATGCCTTCAAACTGAATTTAACCACAGTGCCAAAAACATTAATGTATACAGGGATCTTTAGACCTTACTCTAAATTGTAGTCCCAGTCCCTGGTCAGGCTTTTTAAAAAAACCGTCTGTATGCCTACAGCACTGCTCTGGCTAGCTAAATGGAAGCAGGAAACATCAGCATGAAATTAGCACGCCTCTGGACAAGCCAAATAATGCCGTGGGTTCTTATTATTTCACGCTTACGTAAACACAGTAAGCTAATGCATATGAAAAATCTGGAAATTGTGAAATGCTATGCATGAAAAGAAAACCAAAATTGTATTCACTGCCTGTGGTAGAGCTTTGAGAGATTGGAATGTAGGCAAAATTACGACCTTTTTAAATAAATGATTATTAAGACTTAAACACTTTAACAGAGAGGTCTAAGAATTTTATAATAGAAATATGACCAGAACACTAGAATGAGCGAACCCCCTTGAGACACCTGTGACAGAAAATGAGAATCCCGGTCGTTTACGGACAGAAAGAAAGGTATGATTCTTAATTCCTTTTTCCTTTCCGCAGAGTCAAGAGTTTCAGCTTTTATAAAAGATTCACCAAGATAAGAATGACTGTGTTGTACATCATTACTATACTAAATACTTCATATTGTGTTTTAATTAATATTATTTTTTAAACATGCACAATGTGCAACGTAGGGGTGGGAAATATGATAAATTTTAGTAGTTATTTCATGATCAATTTGTTATCAGACAAGACCCTTGCTGAGCATATCGAGGGGAACTACAGTGAGAAACGAAGACGCGCTGGCGCCAGTAGAGAAACTCACGAAACGCCCCTCAGACTCCCGCGCCGAATCTTACGCGCAACTGAAGATCAGCGGAGAACGCGTATGAGCGCACACGCAACGCTTTTTTCCACGATGTCAGAGTTGAGCGACTCGTAGGTTCTTTAAGAATTGTTTCTGACTGATGCCTGAGTTCGGGACTCTTCGAGTGCTCTATACCTCCCCGCGCCTCCCCTTCGTCCCCTTTGCTGGGTATGCGTCCAGAGCGTGGGTAGCCGCATTATCTCCTCCAATGGCTTATTCCCTCAGTCCACCGTGTTCTCACCCGCCTCAGGGATACGTCCCTCACTATCGCTCCGAGGTAAGATCTTCTCCTATCGGAAAAACGCAAGAAGACAAATATCGTGAAAAATGTCTTAAATATTGGGAATATTTACAGATTCCCACACCCCTACAGTGCAGAGAGCTAAATAATATGTGATTATGGGTTAATTTCCAGTCAATATCTGTTTTGGTTAAACATCTTGTTTTCACAGAACGTAATGCGGACTTAAGTGGCGCATACCGGTTTAACTAAGGAAATACTTCAACCCGGCTTTTTGTGTTCTGCTATTTCTAATTAAGGAGACAGTAGCTCACGATGGTACACATTAGACAGACAACCACCCGCCGGTTTGCAACTGTAGAATTAGCAGCTAGAAATCCACATATGGACTGATACTATGGAGATGTAAACATCAAACCGGGTTTGTAAATCCACATTTGAAACATAACACCAAGGATTGCACAATTTGAAGAGTAGACTTTAAAGTGAGCACTAGTGTCCTACGCGCACGATGTGTGGGTTGGCATTTGCTCACGTTGTCCCTGTTTAACACAAACATGATGATTTTGTTATATAGAAATCAGATGCTTTCAGAGTTTTTGTAGGCCAAGCTTGCTAATTATTTTGTGTAGTTCATCTTCACTCCTACTTGGTCCCAAGTTTTTGTGGGCTCAAAAAAAGTCCACAGTGAGGTTGTGTCCTGGAGGCCTTCAAGCAAGTATATGGGATCGAGTCTGATTTCATCATCGTCTTAGTCCATGAACAAAGAAGTCCTCTCATCGATACTGGAATGTGTGAGTCGGTTTGTTGTGCTAGGCTACGCGCATTGTAATGCCAATGCTGTTGTAGCGCTATAGGAATGGCTAGGGTGTGTAGTGTGAAGCCCGGTGCGTGGGCGCTGCTGTGTGTAGGCACAACGTCGGAGCACTGATTTATAGTGGTTGTGCTAGGCCTATGGTGCGTGTGACACTTGCAAGTGTGTGAGCACCAGATGAGTCGCTGAATTTAGTGATCCTGTGGTGCCAGGTGTGGCGAGTAGATTGGCTCTTGGTGTATCTGCTGCCATTTTGTATTGTCGTTTTCGTGCTCCTTAATTCTCGAGACAGGACTGTTGTTGTACATCACAGACCGGCATGTGCGTGTAGGAGATCTTATCCAAATCCTGTTTCCATTCCCTCTCAGTTGTCTCTGTTTTGTTCCACCTCTTTGGTGAACCCATTTTGGTCCATGGACCACTAAGGATGTCTCGAGCATGGAGGAGACCGAGGTCGATGTGGAAAGACAGAATGGACTCAGCTTGCTTCATCACACCAGCAGGGGGCGACAAGATTTCTGACCGTTCCCTCGGTTCTTCAAAACGTTGCTCTTCGTTACTGGTTTCTAAGCTCTGCTCCTTTAGTCCACAGACTTCTGGAAAACTAGATGAGGCGCTTTTTGGGAGGCGTTGTGGGAGTGTTGCAATATTATTGTCATTCACAGCTGGAAGTGAGATAGTGCTGTTAGCTTGTAGCATGTAGCTTGTAGCGTCTGTGCTGTTTCCCTCAGACGGGAAGTGCTTGCTGCCCCGGAATTTCCGCATCATCAGACCATTCTTAGGTTGCACCATTTGGGTGGTTGGCGCAGGTTTAGTGCTGAGGAAGGACGTGTCTCCAAAGGTGTCCCCGCCACGCCCGATATGCATAGTGTGCCGGAAATCAGCAAGTGGAGCGCTAATCATCTCTGCTGTCAGATCAGCGCGAGAGCGTCTCTTTGAGCTCGACCTCAGGATGGGCATGATGAGGACTCAAAAATCAGTAATGGAACAAAAAAAACAAAGCTAAAATGTCCTGAGACGACCCACAAGCACAATCCAAACTAACAAAAACTGGCGTCACGAAACATCGCTGTCCATGTTTTCAGGAGGAGTGACCAATTTGTGAAAAATGGTAAACAAAGCTTAATGATGTAGTTAAGTCTAGAAGAGTGATGGCACTTAGCATGAAGCGTCCAAAATACCCAAAAGTTGGTGTCACAATGTCAAGTGATGGTCCTGTGGATACACAAAAGAAAAAAGAAATAAACATGAAAAAGATTGAAATATAATAATATAGAAATATTCATTTCTTAATGAGAGTTTTTTTCCATGCTGTGAGATTAAGCCAATTCATCAACTCTTTTTGCTCATCTTTATCTCAGGTGCCAATAATTGAGTAATTGTTCAGGGGACTATATTAAAGATCAGTGTTTTTGGGGCCAATACCGATCACCGCTCACCTTTCAGCACAATCGGCCGATACAGATTGAGGAAGGGGCTGGATGCCACTGAGTGCAATCAAGATATATACCATGGGCTGCATCTGAAACCTCGTACTTTCATACTTAACATTATGCGAAGGCAGTACCTGACAACAGGTGGTAGGTTCTGTGCATACTACACACTCGTGTACTGAAAGAGCATACTGCTTTTACAGTAGAGCAGTGCATACTGGATGGAATCTAGTACATACTGGTTAAGTATGTCATTTCAGATTCAGTCATGATCCAAACTGGTTTACTACCATTTCTAACAAGCTATCCTCAAGGAGTGCTGACTTTCATCGACTTTGGAAGTCAAAACCACACTCTTTTCAGCTTATCACTATTTACCGCCCTCCTGGTCCCTATTCAGAATTTCTTCAGGAATTTGCTAACTTTCTTTCCTGCTTACTACTGTCCGGCAGTTCCAGCCCCACACATGATGTTCATCTGCTGTAGCTCCACCCAAGCTGCTTCCGTCATCAGCTCCAGCCCCACCATACGGGCCACTTAATTGCCGATGTGCATACTTCACTTTTATTCGAACTTTGACTCCATGACTTAGTTCGTTCTTAGATTTTATCTATTACGCCACCCCAAGGAAGGTGGGTCCCTTTGAGTCTTGGTCCTCCCAAGGGTTTTCCTCAGAAAACTTAGGAGTTTTCCTGCCACTGTCGACCTAGGCTTTGGCTCAATTTGGGATTGGACGTAGGATTAGGAGGTAATCTAAAATTGTTAAAGTTGCTGTGAGGGACAATGCTCCATTGTAAAAAAAAAACAAAAAAGTGCTATATAAATAAATTGACTTGAATGGACTTGACGTGATTTCCTCCACAGTCACCTGCCCCGAAACCCCCCCCCTATCAAAAATGCATTTAGGGGGGCACTTTGAAGACACAGGAAAGCCAAGCATTCAGTACCATCACAAGTTGCTCTTGAAATATTGTGGAATCATGCTTGGAGTGACATGGGATCATCAGATATTAGACAGTCCATGCCAGCTCGATGTGCACAATGATTACAGCGAAAGGGGAACAATACCAAAACACTAGGCAGGTGTGATATTGGCAAAAAATTATATATTGAATTTCTGGGATTTTTGCCGGAGAAACGATAATGAGGACGATACTTTTGCAACGTCCAAAAATGTTTCTAAATTTGTCATATAAATATAAAACAAAAAAATACAAAAAGAAGCATTTCACTGAAAAGCCTGTTCTTCGACTTTTGGCCCACTGTAATTTTAGTAAAAAAGTTAAACATGCAAAACATTTATCGATTTGGTGGTGCTTCTTGGTGTTGCCATTTGTTATAGTTTTATAACATAAGAAATATAATGGAACAATATTATCAGATCTAAAGGTTTCTACCTTCCTCAAACAAAAAACGTACTGGTGTGTTTTGTTTATACGGCCTGAAAATGCCGGCAAATGAAGTACACCCAGCAGGATTAAAAGTATTTAATTGCCCATGTGTATACACACAGAGGTCGTTCTGGTGTCCTAAATCCTACAATGGCATTTGCACCATACGCGTACAGTCTTATAAAGAAATAAGGACAATTCTGCACTTAATGCACCAGTACTGTTCATTTGTGAACTCAACAATTGAAAAAAGAAAGAAAAAAAGAAAACGTTGGCACAAAAGTAACTGACTTTCACCAAAGCAGGAAGACGACTCTAAAGAGATTACTTAAATGTTCCCTGCTTTCAATATCCAATTTCTGAAATAACGTCAAGTCAGATGTTTGACAATCAAGTCAAACAAGATCAGAAGAGACAAGAAAACACCTTTAAAGAACCTTTAATTTACACCACTGATCAGGTATGCAATGAAAAAATTCTCATGTTTGGAGGTACCTTTATTAGGGGGTGTGTATGAGTCCACTGTGCAGTGTTTTGCCGGGAAAAAAAAAGCATTGATCTGCATGAAAAGTCGCAAAAGAAAACACATGACTGCAATCTCATCACCAAAGTGAATTTCTTTATTTGGAATCATTGCTGTGGTATGAAGAAGAATAAAGATGTATTCATTTGGCGACATTCACCAAAGGCTGAAGAAAATAGCAAAGCATTTCAGAAAGAATAAAAAAATCCCCATCTTATTCCACTGAGAAATAGGGGGTAGGCAGTCTGCAAAAAATAATTTATCTGCATGAAAAATCATGATGACGTTAGGCTGGATAATGCCTCAAGGCTACAGTTGGATTTTGCATGGTTCTCCATACATCCATGTTGGATATGCCCACATTCAATGACATTGTGTTACTTTATAGTCTCTCTAAATTGCCCGAGTGAAGTGTGTGTGATGAGTCTCCTTGCTCCTTCATGGATATAGTTCATGAAGGACAGTCAGGACGTTAATGAATAAGAAACAATAAAACAATAACAATAATAAATAATAATAATAATAATAATAATAATTAATAGTAATAATTAATAATTAATAATAAAAGTGCACTTCCCACAGCATGTAAAAGATCCAAAAAAGTAAAAACAACACCACCCATTCAGGAATTGTAATTGTATCTCGAAAAGTATATAATTTATAAATATAACAAAGCCAATTATGGTTAGAGAGTACAGGATAGACCATGAATATCACAGTAGAGTCGAGGCCAAAAGGACGCTGTGAGTTTGGAAAGCTATTGGCATTAGTTGAGGTCTGTCTATGCTTACTTTTAACTTAAGGCCTGGAAAAACAGATTTGTGCATCTCCACTAGATGCGCCAGTCCTGTTTTTTCATTAAAAAAAAAAAAAAAAAGTTGTTTTATGCAGTTGCCGTTCGTAAAAGTTAAAAGACAAAACCCATTCCAGTAACTACTGAAAACCAGCCTCCATGCAGGGTGCTGCTAAGTGACGTATGGGAACATTCTTTATTTGTCTCTTTGCCAAGAGAGGAAATATACAGAGGCTCTGCATTGCCTGAATTGTATTTTATTTATTTAACATGAGATGGACGGGTATGAATTGGGACTTGGAGCAGTACACGGTGAGATGGGGAAAGAGTAGAGCTGGGCGGTATTATACCGGAACACCAGGGTTAATTTCCGTACGGTATGAAATTTTTCATATCCCTCCATACGGTTGCATAGATAGAAACACAGCTCGAACAAGATGGGCAGCAAGGTGTAAATATTTTCCCCACTAGGGGAGCGCTGATGGCTCCGAGTAGGGCATGCCGAACAGGCATGATGGGTGTTAAAGCTCGCTAGCTAGCCAGGGGTAGCATTAACTCAGCCCCTGAAATAGTTCTCCATCAGATTAAAGACAGAAACAGAACGGGATTATAAAGTGAGATTGGAGATGCAAAAGAAGAACCACATGATGAAAACGCAGTAACTCTGGGAGGACAGGAAATCGGGGTTGGTCTTACTGGGGGTAAACACTTCAGCCAAAAAAAGGAACCTCTTTTTTTTTAAGCTGTTTTTAAGACGATGCGATTGCACAATTAAAACTGTAACATTTGGCAACGGTTTCATGCATTCTGGTTTGTGTAATTTTGTGGGAAGTAAACCTGTAGTAATCAAAAACCCTGTATTTTATATATATATACACACCACACACACATACATAGAGAGATGATATATATATATATATATATTATATAGATATATATATGCAATAGATACACATTACATAACATATATATATTTATATATATATATATAAACAATACATACAATAGGATTTTGCTGGTTGTTACCCGTGATCGGCTTCCAGTCATATAATCAAATTCGTGCGAGTAATCATTCAAGTCAGGTGTCTAAAGTTTCAAGAGCACTCGATGGTTTGTTTAAGAGACATGTTTAAGGGTTTGTTTGCTGACATGAAATGTTCAACAGTATGCCAACAGATTGTTTTCACAAAGGTAGGTGTAATCTGTGAGTGATGGAAACGAACCTGTTAGTAGTGAATTAGGCTAATGTTTATTTAAAATATTCACCGAAAAAAATCAGTGTTTACTTTTCACTCCTCATTTAGCTAATATTTAATCAGTGTAGAGAAAGATTTATGCCAGCTATTCATTCTACACGGGTTGTACCTGCCTCTGCCGTGTGCCAGGACAGGCAGAAGCAGCTCAGGCTCAGCAACCCTGCTTCCCCAAGCCCATATCACAGCTCTAGTCCTAAATGAAGAAGGCAGTAAGCAGTTATTATTTATTCATATCGAGAATTTTCCATTCAATAATTGTACCATTATAATTACATTTAAACTGTAAAATACAGTATTTAGCACTTTCTTATAGAGAGCAGAAGTCTTGCATTAAATAGTGAATTCACTGTATGCACAATGTTACATTTGCAGGATTGGTGTGGCCCAAGGCTGTGGGATGGTAGGGCCCAGTCTAGTATCTTTTTCATGGGACCCAAAATCCCTGGCAGCACCCCAGCTTTCATGTTTTGTTAAACAAATGAGAACTTGACCTGCCCACTCTGGGGTATTATTGATTTATTCATGTGTTTCAGGGGAAATCTGAACTTAGGGTTTGGTATTAAATTTGATCGATTTCAATTCCGATTCTGCTTATTAATTCTCTCCTTTATTGATCTTTCAACCATGTGGTTCATAAATTGTAACCAATTTATTGCCACATATATGGTTGCAGAATTGCAGATTGCAACTCAAAGGCACTATTTAAACAATTATGCCAAATTCTTGTAAAAGATTTGTCTTAGATGTTTTGCCATGTTGGAGACACATCTCCATTACAACAGATCAACCTTCCACATACAGTGGTCCTTGAAAGTCTATGAACCCTTTAGTGTTTTCTATATTTCTGCATAAATCTGACCTAAAACATGATCACATGAGTCAAAAAGTAGATAAAGAGAACCCCATTAAAAAGAGACAAAAATATACTTTTTACTTTATTTAGCCAAAATACATATTTATGTGTGGTAAAAGTATGCAAACCTCAAGAATCAGCAAAGTCTGATCTTCATTACAGGTTTGTGGAAGTTTAGCATGACATCAAGAAAGGAGATGTCAGAGGACCTCATCAGGCTGGAATTCCAAAAATAGTTTCAATTCCAAAAATAAACTGCCAGAAAGACTACTGACAAATGGAGCATATTCATGTCCTCCCCAGGAGTGGTCGACCAGCAAAGATCACTCCAAGAGCAAGGCCTGTAATAATCCACGAACTCACAGTGGAACAAAGAGTAACTTCTAAGCAACTAAAGTCATTTCTCACATTGCCTATGTTCATGAGTCCAAAACCAGGAAAACAGAGCACCAATGATGTGCATAGCAGCATTACAAGGAGACAGCCACTGCTCTCCAAAAGAACACTTCTCCCCATCTGCAGTTTGCTAAGGATCCAGTAGACAAGCCAGAAAGCTATTGGAAAAACATTTATGTGGACACAAGAGACCAAAATAGAACATTCTGGTTTAAACAAGAATCATTCTGACTGGAGAAAGGAAATCATCGCATTCCAGAACAAGAACCTTAACCCACATTTAAAATATGGTGCTGTTCAGCTGCAGTTATTGCTGCACAAAGAATCACACCTAATACTGAAAGCAAAGGTTCACGTACATTGGCTCACAGGATAACATAGGATACATTACCTATATTAATAATGACCAAGCATAATATTTTTGTCTCTGTTGCTTCATTGAATTTTCTTCATTTACACACAAAAAAAATTTAAAATTCTACAGGGTTCACAAACTCTTAAACACCACTGTATATTGCACTTCGCCTTTTCATTTTCTTTCACAAACTGGAGCCACACTTTTGAGTGCTTTCTGTGGTCCAACTTTCACTAATGCTTTTGCTAAACCTATTAAAAAATTTTTTGCAATGATGTGTTATACGGGTTTGGGCACATAGTTGGTACATACAGATGCCTTTTTATGGTATTCAGGGGGTGGTGCCATGGCGGCGCAAGAGGTTAGCATGGTAGCCTCACAGCTTCAGGTCCTCAGTTAAATCCTAGCCTTCGAGTCCGTCTGTGTGGAGTTTGCATGTCCTCCCGTGTCTGCATGGGTTTATTCCAGGTGCTTGTCACATCACCCAACCCTACATCATAATCTACTGTGTTTTAGGGAACGAAAGATTTAAAGCTTTTGAATAAGTTGCACAGACCGGAGATATCAGAGTAACAATAGCAGTGCACTGATTCCAATGTTCTCTTCTGATACGGATTCTGATATCTGATGTGTCTGTGTGTGTGTGTCTCTCTCTCAATTACTATATATATCTATATATATCTATATATATCTATATCTATATATATATATATATATATATATATATATATATATATATATATATATATATAAGCTATAAACAAGACTTAAGTATTTAAAAACCTTATTATTAAAGCTTATTAATTATACAAGTATTGATAATAACAGTATTGAATTGTGCTGCTTTACTTGTTAGTGGACGTTTGTTTATAATATGTATAATTTTCGTAAAAGTTACATATAACATTTGGCCTACACATTGATAATAATGCAAAAGTGTGAAATAGTTTTTCTCTCATAAAGCTGATACAGCAACTTAGTACAGTAACTCAGTAACTTGGAGAGTAAAGTAGCTGCACAGGACTAGCACTCTAGCATTGAATAAAAGACACAGGCTTGGCAGATTTCACACTTGCTAAAAGTATTCTTAAACAAAGAGGTTTTCCTGTAATGTGATCATTCACAGTTATTACACATCTAAGCTTTCAGTTTTACTCTGTAAAGACAGTGACTTTGTTGTTTAACAGGTTTTGGAATTATACGCTTCAAGTGAAGAGAAACAGCGGCTAAGAGACAGTATCGAATGTACAGTGGTGCCTGAAAGTTTGTGAACCCCTTAGAATTTTCTAGATTTCATAAATATGACCTAAAACATCATCAGATAGTCACACAAGTCCTAAAAGTAGATAAAGAGAACAGAGTTAAACAAATGAGACAAAAATATTATACTTGGTCATTTATTTATTGAGGAAAATGATCCAATATTACACATTAGTGAGTGGCAAAAGTATGTGACCCTTTGCTATCAGTATCTGGTGTGACCCCCCCTGCAGCAACAACTGCAGCTAAACGTTTCCTGTAACTGTTGATCAGTCCTGCACACCGGCTTGGAGAAATTTTAGCCCATTCCTCCGTACAGAACAGCTTCAGCTCTGGGATGTTGGTGGGTTTCCCCACATTAGCTGCTCACTTCAGGTCCTTCCACAACATTTCGGTTGGATTAAGGTCAGGACTTTGCCTTGGCCATTCCAAAACATGAACTTTATTCTTCTTTAACCATTCTTTGGTAGAACAACTTGTGAGTCGTTGTCTTGCTGCATGACCCACCTTTTCAAGATTCAGTTCAGATTCAGTCCTGACATTTTCCTTTAGAATTCTCTGATATAATTCAGAATACCTTGTTCCATCAATGATGATAGTGGTTTTGTAACCTTTTCCAGCCTGATGAGCATCAACAACTCTTTTTCTGAGGTCCTCAGAAATCTCCTTTGTTCGTGCCATGATACACTTCCACAGACATGTGTAGTGAAGAGCAGACTTTGATAGATCCCTGTTCTTTAAATAAAACAGGGTGTCCCTCACACCTGATTGTCATCCCAGTGACTGAAAACACCTGACTCTAATTTTCATCTTCAAATTAACTGCCAATCGTAGAGGGTCACATACTTTTGAAAGTCACTAATGTGTAATATTGGATCATTTTCCCCAAATAAATAAATGACCAAGTATAATATTTGTGTCTCATTTGTTTAACTGGGTTCTCTTTATCTACTTTGAGGACTTGTGTGAAAATCTGATGATGTTTTAGGTCATATTTATGCAGAAATATAGAAAATTCTAAGGGGTTCACAAACTTTCAAGCACCACTATGTATACGAAACATCCAATCGATATCTGATTTATTTATTAAGGTCAGGATTGGTGCCGATCCAAACTACTGGATTGCTGCATCACTAAATAACAGTGCACTTGCCATGAATTACTGCCATAAAATCCAGGTGTATACATATCGTATTCCTCAGTGTTTGAGCTTGAATAATCTGATTAAAGATATCACATCTGTTTACATGTAGATAACTACAATGATCAGTAAATACGCTCTTCTGTGATGTGTGTGTGTGTGTGTGTGTGTGGTGTGTTTGCTTATCTTTTATTTGACAAATCATAAAGGCCAAAATGATTTGCTTTAGGATACTACCCTCAGGGTCAGTGTTAGTGGTAGGTGTAACATTAATTCGAAATATTACATCAGTGGAAAGTCCCCACAATGATAGAAAAAGTGTGTGTATGTGTGTAGATGAATGTGTCTCTGTCTTGTCAGTGAGAAACATTTACATTGCAACAAAAGAAGCACTGAGCAGTGAGTATTGAGAATAAAGACCCATAAGTGTACACTACTCCTGAGTCACTCCACCCTCACTCCATTCAGAATAATAAAGAGACAGAAAGGAAATTGTGTGATTGAGTGAGTGAGAGAGAGTGAAGAGTCAAACTGCAGTGCCAAAAGAAATGCTGACAGAAATGAAAGAGGAGACAAAGATATACAGAAATAAAATACAAATATAAGGAAGTGCTGAGGAAATGAAAACCAACGTGGACCACAAAGACAGCATGCAAACATGCAAAGTCCGAGGTCAGGATTGAGCCAGGGATCTTTGGAACTGTGTGGTGACAGTGCTGAGTGGTGCCACCACTGTGCCACCCTCCAAAAAGGAAAAAAAAAGAAAAGAACTAATACTGATATTTTTAATCATTGTCAAGCTACATTTTCTATCATTCAACTAGTAATGCTGCCAGTCCTGTTTTAGAACATCAGAGTTCACGATTAGCATACTGAAAATGGACTGTAAATGATGTATGCTTATTTCTTTTCTCCAGATTGCAACAATTCCTTGGCCTGCCTGGTTTCCAGATTTATCAGCAATCAAGCATTTATGGGACCAGCTTGGATGCCAGCTCTGGTAACCCACCAGTGTGCAGGATCTACAGGCCCAAATCTGTGTGCAAATGTGCCACAGGATACCGTACGGAACTTGTATGCCCTACCGTATCTCCTCTTGTATCCAGGCTAGAGGCGGCCTAACAGGGTAACTACAGACTCCTTTCAATTGTTTAGATTTCCCCAGTAAACTTACCTTTGCTCTAATATTGTAATCACTTACAGATATCATCATTACATTCCAACAACTCCTTCTTGGCGAGGCATGTTTTTGTCAGTGTATACAGAATATATTAAACTCCTCAGTTTAACGTGGATTTGTCAGAACGTATCCCCATTGTAAAGCACCTGTATATAGAAACAGCTCAGATGTAATACCTCACAGAAGTATAGTACAGACAGCACTGGCTTCTAGGAACTGGTTTTATTACAGTTTGACATAAGGGTTAACCTCTACTTCAACAAACTGAACAAATAAGGTCCCTCTGCATTGACACCCTATAATCAAGTTTCTAAATCTCTCACAAAGCGTTATCTAGAAGAGTGCATGCGTGGATTAAGCAACAAAGAGGCATCGATTGCATATTCAAAATATTTCCCATAAGATTGGCTGGGCATCCCAAAATTGTGATATAGAGGTAGATAAAGGTTCTGAGGGATATATCTGAGGAAATTATATGGTCAGTTGTACACAAAAACACAGGAGGCTGTCTGGAGACGAAAGCTCTCTCTCTCACTCCACACACACACTCCCCCACCAATGAAAAAAATGACCAAGTCATTGCAAATTAAATTCCACTCCAACAGTTGCCTCACTACTCACAATAAACCTCCTGCAACGATGACTGACTCATCACATTCTACACAGATAAAAACCCAGTTACATCACATGTCACTCATCATTCACAATACAGCTCCACTGCACCCACTTCACACTCACTACACACGTATAATGCGTCAACACACACGGGGAACTCCACGTTAACACTGGTCAGTAATGACTAAACTGAGACAGAGTTCTGAGTGTTTAAGATTTAAAAGAGCCACAGTTTAATGTGAACAGTAACTATTTGTGTAACAGTGTAGTACTTCTGATAAATTCAGTTTAGCTATGGTTGTGTACCTTTCTTATTCCTTCTTTCTATCACTGAGTAACAGAGTAAGCACCTACTCCACGAACACTGGAACAAGGCACGAGTATGCCTTGTACAGGGTGTCAGTACATTACAGGGCAGCACTCACTTCCCATTGTTAATGTAGGCTTATGTTTAGATGGGCAGTTCAAATAAGAAATAAGCTATATATGAAGAAATATGCTGCTTAGAGGGTAAACACAGATTTGCAAGGTACGGGCGGTAGTCCCAGTGCAGATTAAAACACTTAAACTAACTAAAATTCAGTTGGAAATACAAGTTCATACCTGCACATTCAAATAAATAATAATACATTATGCAATCTCCATGTTTATGCTGCAAGCCTTATTACATAAGTTATTAACTCACCAACTCAGAAGAATATTGTGAAACGGGAAAAAATTAGAACCTTTCACTGTCTGCTTATATGCTAGTACAAGTATAATGGGGTGCAACAATGAATTTACTTAGTCAACTAAAATCAACTTCCAAATTAGTTGGTAACTAATTTAATAGTCGATTAGTCAGTGACGTCATCACACATTTCAGTTTACATTTTAACTATAGTACACGATAGTTGTACTATTTGTAAATCTAACCTTAGTTGGCAGGGGAGCAACTATCTTGTGGTAGCCTAGTGGTAAAGGTACTGGACTATAGACCAGAAGGTCCAGAGTTCAAATCCCACCTCTGCCAAGCTGCCACTGTTGGGACTTTGAGCAAGACCCTTAACTGGAATTAAGATACTGTAATTTTATCTTTTGTTTTAGCAGGAAAGTGCATTTAAAACAGTGATTTTCTGAATAGGGTATTCATTTTTACGTGTCTGGAATTGTTTAGTTATGTAAATTAGCAGACCCCCCCCTTGTCCAGAGGCGGACTTACAACAAATCCAAAGCAGTTGTAGGTCAAGGGTGCAGTGCTCCAAGGACTCAAAAGAGTGCTAGCTTGCAGTAGTGGGAGGTGAAAACCCTGGATTTTCTGTTCCACAGTCCAGTACCTTAGTTAGCAAATGAATTTAATAAAAACAAACCAAAGATATACGTAAAACGCTGACAGCCCCCAAAGCTACTGTAGAGTTTAATTGTTAAATTGGCGATTTTCATAATCCAATAATCAAGTATTCATTTCAATAACTGAGATTTATTTGGGACTATGAAAAATAGTAATTTGTTGCAGCCGCTAATGTATTACTGAACACAAATGGTGTTCCCCAGTGAGTGGAATTATTGGTGTAAAGGCTCTAATCAAAAACAGGAGAGTACACCACCCCCTTCCTATTTAAACCACTTCAGGCAGGCTTAGTCAGAGCAAGTACATTAAGGGAGGCTTAGCTGAAGACTGGAGAAGACTTAAATGCTAAGTCCTTGATGCATGCTCAATAATCCAGGTTAAGAAAATCCCAGAAGTTGAATCTGTTCAATCTGGGGGACATTAGGGTTTTGTCAGAGGGGGAAAGTTGGGTCCGCTCATCTTCAGTTCTGTCCACCTGTACAATCACGTACCACCCTGTACCACAGCTTCATTGCAGCTGATGTTATGCAAAGGGCTGAAAAAATTGTCACTCACTAAGTGGACTCCTTCAGGACTGAAGGAGTCACTTAGATGAGTGACAAAACGTTCTCAAAAAATCCAGTCCAGATGACAGATTCAAACTTCTTGGGAGTACATGGCTTAAGGGGAAATAAAAAAAATTGAGAATACCTAAGTTGGCAACCGACGGAGCGGGGAAAAGGTGGCCTTAACAACTAGAATTCGCTTGACTTTTTTTTTAGATTCTGAGGACAGACCCCTCCTTCGGCCCCCCCAAAAACATTAGGCGGGGGCATTAATCTCTTTTTGTTGATGCACATTATGATTTCAGCCTGTACCTAACCCAGAACCCCCACCCCGCCCCAACACACTCTCGACTCTGATTCAAGGAATGACTTGTTACTTACAGTTAACTTTTCTCTGTGTACCATATGGCTTTGTTGTCAATAAAATAAAAAAAACAAACAACAAGATAAAAAAAACTGTAACCAGTTTAATATTATGTTTTGATTAGTCAAAATAAATTATAGCTCACGTAAATGAGGTAGGCAGGGGACATACACAGCAAACACAAGCAAAAAAAACTTTATGTCACAAGAGATAAGTTGATAAAAAAAGATCCAACACAACAGTAGTAGTTTGTTGTTTGCCAATTTTTGTTCAAAGAATGAAAAAAACAGAGATAGAGAATAGAGGTAGAGGGGAATTTTTACTATCCAGGGAGTCTTTATAAATTATGGGCAGGTGCGTGTATATCGTTTTTATAGACATGTAAACAGATTGATGTTATAAAGAAAGAAATTACATGGTATTGTAAAAACAGAGTTAGAGACAGAAAAAACAGCTTCACCAGGGAAGAATGGTGATGTAATGTGAATATTTTATTAAACAAGAAATATTTCTGTCAATTCCCGTATGTGTCTTGCCAAAGGCTTGTTTTTATTGTGCCGGGTCGCCAACTGTGAGCGCCTAGTTTATGGGTGAAAGCTAAGATGTTGTGATTCCGTTTTTCTTACATAGTATTTGGTCTGACAAGTAATAAATGATATATTTTATAACAGAGATAGCCATGAGAATACAACTTCACCACACAAGAGAAAGAAACACAAGTTACTGCCATTCAGGTCGCAAATGACGAAAAAAAGTAAGTCCCTGGTCTCGTGCGGATAGCGTCAGGTGCAGACGCGCTGCAGCAGAGAAATCAAGCAAAAACAGTGTGTAATTGTTTTGTTAGAATTTTGTAAAAGTGGAAATTCTTAAAAAAATATTTCTGTTCAATTCCCGTATGTGTCTTGCCAAAAGCTTTGTTTTTATTGTGCCGGTCGCAAAACTGTGGGACGCTAGTTTATGGATGAAAAGCGAAGGGTGTTGTGGTTTTCTCTTTCTTACATAGTATTTGGACAATAATTAAATGCATATATTTGTGAACAGAGATAGCCACTGAGAATAACTTCACCAGAAAGAGTAGAACACAATTACTGGCATTCAGTTCGCAAATGACGAAAAAGTAACATCCCGTGAAAGTGGAGGTGTTTAGTTTGGTCTTACATATAATAAATATCAAAGCAAAGTTCCGGAAAATAAAAGTTATTTTCAGTGACAATTGTAAAAGGAAGAAGATAATATATATAAAGAAGTAGCTTAGGTTCTATTGTCTTATTCCGTCATTTCAAAATGAAACTGCTTCTATATTCTCCGTCGTACGAATGGTGCGAAAGAGAATAATTGTGAATATCTCAACGTCAAACATGAATCTATTTCACTCAGACCTGCACTGCCAGGTTACGAAATAGCATGCCTGTCTCTAGACTTTGGGCTGAGGGGGTGAGGGGGTGTCCGTGTGTAGACGCGCTGTGGCTCATTAGCGTAACAATGCACACTAATGTGCTCCCAGCAAAGGAGCGGGGGACTGAGAGCTGCCGACAAAAATCGCAGACCGGGACATTTTAGTGTTAATCAGTATATTGTCATTGCATAACATCAGCTATTATCACCTTTGCTGTAACAGTAGCTCAGTGTTATGTGATGTGGCAGCCAAACTAATAAAATTTAATGAGGTCCGATGATGGTACAAATCTCAAAGGTAGGGACCAAACGTGAGGATCAACCACTATGCCAGAAGCACAGCAAACTGCACCATTTAACTGAAAACCTTTTTCCTTCACTACTTCTACATTCACCTCTGGGGGTTGGGATACTTGGGCTCTGTTTTATTTCAGGTTTTTCCATTCAGGCTGTTTGGGAATTTTGTGGGCCAAGGTGCAGAAACCACTACTGCAATGGAGAATTTAAAGCAATGATGAGAGTTGGAGAAAACACAGTAGAAGGAAATCACAGCAATTACAGAAACACACACATAGTACAAAAACTGTTTCCTATGTGCTTATTAAAAGTTTTATGCACAGGCAGTCTGTGTGTGTGTGTGTGTGTGTGTTCATTCCAGACCACACACACTGCTACAAACCACAAGATTACACACACACCATGTATTTATGAAACACACCTCACACACATTAAACCCAATGTGACTCACACACTCACTAACATAACAGTTTATACTGTAACTATGGTGACCAACACTGGTGCACCATAGTAATCTGGTCGTTTGGGACACAGTCACAAGCACAGACATTCTTGCAGTGCTAGTAGGTAGTAGTTAACACTGCATGAGAGATCATATGTGCAACAAGTGAATGCATTTGAATGCAACTGACTCAAGTCATCAACACATCAAGTTTTCACAGTAACTGAAAAGGTTCTGTTGTGGTTTCTAAGCTAGTTAATGTTGCTGACTGGCACATCAAGATTCCTGAACTTCCTCTCACTGAATGGCTGTGTCACGCCCAAAGACTTTACAACTAAAGACTATTAGAGCAATACCACTGCTAGTGCTGGTGATACGACCTCAAATCAATATCATCATTACTTGAACATTTGTTATTATGCTTTTGTTTTTCGCCCTCATAGTTCACTGATAAACCTTGTACTGTAAATAGGCTCAACTATTAAAACTAGGATTTTTTTGTAATGAAAGACTGTATATCGGAAACATACAGACGTTATTTATTGTTATGGTTATTTATTGAATATTTCAAGTATTAACAGAATTTTTAAAAGACAAAACTCAACAAAATCAACATGGGCAAGATTATGTTAATGTTCTGAATGTCAGTTTTGATTCATTTTTGATCAATTGCCCAGCCCTAACCACTGCACTCACATATTTAGTCATAAAAACTTCATCTTGTATTTAGTAGTGAAGCAGCAATAAAACTAATATTACAAGTCCCTTTTAAGCAACTTCTGCTATTAAAGCACTTGGAAATCATTTGCGATTTGGGATGCGACCAATGATGTCATAGCAATTGTGTTCCCATCTCTCTATAAGCTGTGTATCAAATACTACTGTAATAAAATAGTGCATATAAAATGCACAGTTCTTGCAGTAAGTGGTGATAGTTACAGTTACAGTGAAGCGTTCTAGTTAAAATACATTAACATTTACAACATTTAGCAGACGCCCTTATCCAGAGCGACTTACAATTGGTACAGTCTTACAATCCAAGCAATTGTGGGTTAAGGGTCTTGCTCAAGGACCCAACAGTGGGATTTGAACCCTGGACCTTGTGGTCCATACTCCAGTACCTTACCCGCTAGGCTACCACAGTCCCATAGCAACTGTCAAGTCAAATCAAATTGATTTGTACATTGCTTTGTACAATTAATTTGCAAAAGTGCATATGCAATGGATTTGCAATGTGAATACCAGATGGAGTTGCTGATCTGAGTTGCTACAGAGGCTACAGAGATCTGCACGATCCCAGGGAATTCCGTGATAGGCTCCGGACCCTAAAATGGGGATGGCTCGCTTTGGGATAAGAAGCTAAAAACTAACTAGACCAAGATAACTAAAGCAACTTTAAATCATTACATAAACTGTGAACAACCTAAAGCACACACTAAAGATGAAGTAAAATTCCAAAATCTGAGTTCCCCAGTCCCACTGCAAAGCTCTTACTAAACATGATGAAATAAAATTGTTCGGTTGTGTGCCAAACCACATATGAGTGTAAAAAATGAGGAAGGTACAAACATAGCAATATGATATGTCAACAGGAAGGGTTGGGTTGTACTTCTAACCGTGAAAGGTGCGGAAGGGTGTTCTGGGCTGGACAAAATCCAAAATGAAGCACTGAGACATTTAATTCAAATCATCACACTACACCCCTAATTACTGTGACATATTCTGTAGTGCACTGGTGTGTGAAATGGGACACAACCCATTATTATGTCTGCTGTCTTCATGACCGTGTTGTTCCCGTCCAAAATGTTTAGCAGAACACAAACACCCATACTCCCTCACACACTTGCTCATTCACACACCCATATACGCCTATAATACTTCCCACATAAATACACGCACCCATATACGCCAACTGTGTGCATGTGAGCATGTTCTGTACCTTCTCAAAGCTGTCTTCTAATGGGGGGGGGGTTCCACATACTTTTACCACCCACTAATATGTAATATTGGATCATTTTCCTCAATAAATAAATGACCAAGTGTTTAACTGGATCTCATGATCTACATTTAGAACTTGAGTGAAAATCTGATGATGTTTTAGGACATATTTATGCAGAAATATAGAAAATTCTAAAGGGTTCACAAACTTTCAAGCACCACTGTACCTGCATTTCTTTAAATTCACAAACAAGTCACTCACGCAAGGCACATACAGTGAAGAAATGATCTGAACACCCGCATTTTTTATTTTTCCATGACTATAATAGATCTACTGATACTGAGTATTTGCACTGGGACAGATAGACTGGATCAGTATGGAGTTTAACAGATGAAATGAAATGTGTTCATTCAGCTGTTACATGGTCATTGCTCACTTGAACAAATGACACAAACTGCATTAACACACCCACTATCAGACCTTGGTATTCTCACCTACAACAGGTACAAAAACTGTGGAAAGTTGTGACTGTGAAGATATCAATTCAGCGTGGTTCAGTATCAGATTTCAAACGATACTCATATTAGTATCATGTGTAAAAAAATGGAATGAATACTTCAGGATTAGGGAAATGCTAGAAAGGGCAATCAACTCAAAATACACTCATTGACAAAAAAAATTAATAAATAAAGCACCCAGATAGAAATGTCGAATTGGTGCAAACCTCGGCATGCAGTTATGACTCAGGGAGATATGTAAATGGAGGAACAGGATGGCAGTTGTGTTGTGACAAGAAACCTGGACTGCTACTGACTGGAACCACATCGTCTTTAGCAAAGAATCCAGGTTCTGTCTGGAGGTCTCATGGTGCGCGCTACAATCCTGCTTTTTCTGTGGAGTGACACACTGTCCCAACTGCTGGTGTGATGGATGAGGATCTACAGGTACAGCTGCAACAACTGTGGGCAAATGTGCAACAGGATACCATACGGAACCTTTATGCCTCCAATGCTCAACTGTATCTTATCTTCTATCCAGGCTAGAGATGGCCCAACAGGGCAATTCAAGCCTCCTTTCAATTGTACAGTTTTCCCCAATAAACTTAATTCTTTCACTCTAAAATGTAATCACTTACAGTGGGGAAGAATATTTAGTCAGCCACTGATTGTGCAAGTTCTCTTACTAAGAAAGATGAGAGAGGTCTGTAATTTTCATCATAGGTACACTTCAACAAGGAGAGACGTAATGAGATAAATCCAGGAACTCACACTGTAAGATTTTTAAATAATTTCATTGTAAATTATGGTGGAAAATAAGTATTTGGTCACCCACAAACAAGCAAGATTTCTGGCTCTCACAGACCTGTAACTTCTTCTTTAAGAAGCTCTTCTGTCCTCCACTCGTTACCTGTATTAATGGCACCTGTTTGACCTCGTTATCTGTCAGACTCCAAGCTCAACCATGGCCAAGACCAAAGAGCTGTCGAAGGACACCAGGAAGAAAATTGTAGACCTGTACCAAGCTTTGAAGAGTGAATCTACAATAGGCAAGCAGGTTGGTGTGAATAAAACAACTGTGGGAGCAATTGTAAGAAAATGGAAGCCATACAAGGCCATTGATAATCTCCCTCGATCTGGGGCTCCATGCAAGATCTCATCCCATGGGGTCAAAATGATCATGAGAACGGTGAGCAAAAATCCCTGAAACCGATGGACCCTGATGAATGCCTGCGGGAGACAAAAAACAAGAAGAAGCTGGACACCAAGTACCGAAGGGCTACCATCATACACACTACGCCGAGGAGGACCAGATCCTGTGGGGCCAGGTGTGTCCCCTGCTTAAGCCGTACATGTCCGGCCCCTGAACTTTGGGAGAATATCAATGTGGTCAGATGAAAACCAAAATTAGAACTTTTTTTGGCAAAAACTCAACTCGTCTGTTTGGAGGACTAAGGATGCTGGTTGCATCCCAAGAACAAACCATACTACTGTGAAGCATGGGTGGAACATCATGCTTTTGGGCTGTTTTTCTGCAAGGGGACAGGCAACGACTGATCCGTGTTAGGGAAGAACGAACGATGCCATGTATCGTGAGATTTTTAGGCCAAAACCTCCTTCCATCAGTGAGAGCATTGAAGATGGAACGGAGCTGGGTCTTCCAGCTGACAATGATCCCAAAACATACCGCTCGGGCCCAACGAAGGAGTTGCTTCCATAAAAAGCATTTCAAGGTCCTGGAGTGGCCTAGCCAGTCCTCCAGACCCTCAAGCCATGACAATTTTGGAGGGAGTTGAAAGCCATGTTGCCCCAAACATCACTGCTCGAGATGAGATCTGCAATGGAGGAATGGGCCCAAAATACCAGCTACAGTGTGTGCCAACCTGGTGAGACTTACAGGAAACATTTGCCCTCTGTCATCTGCCAACAAATGTATGTTACAAAGTATTTGAGTTGACAAATTTATTGACCAATACTTTTTTTCCACCATAATTTACAATTAAATTAAAATTCTTTAAAAAAAATCCTACAATGGATTTTCCTGGATTTTTTTCTCATTATGTTCTCATAGTTTGAATGTAGCTAGGCTGAAAATTACAGACCTCTCTCTCGTTCTATTAATCAGGAATACTGACCCCACTGTACATGCATTTCATTTACTTCACAGTGTCATTGTTCGATTCACAACTCTTCTTGGTGAGTTTTTTTTCCTCAGTGACTGTAGTTTTTCCATTCGGGCAGGTAGCAGTCCAAGTATGCAGTTTCCTTAAGCAAATCCATTAGCTTGTTTCTAATTCAAAAGGCAGCAAGAAGAAACATGACTTTTTACTAATCCTTAGTACTCCTTCAGACACATATTAAGCAGCTTCTTGTGCTCTGCAGTGTAAGTCAGCTGCTGGAAAGATTATCATTACGGTCCGCCCAATGAGGTCGGGTCCCTTTTTGAGTCTTGGTCCTCCCAAGGTTTCTTCCTATAACACTCAGGGAGTTTTTCCTTGCCACTGTCGCCCTAGGCTTGCTCAATTTGGGATTGGACGTAGTTATTAGGAGATAATCTAAACTTGTAAAGTTGCTTTGAGACAATGCTCCATTGTAAAAAGCGCTATATAAATAGATCTGACTTGACATGACTGACTTGGAAACAGGAGTGTCTGTAACGTGAATGTAAGGTGGTGCAGTTCTAGATCTGGATGGTCTACTGTGGCAACCCTAACTGGGAACAGTCAAAACCAGAATAACATTTCAGACACATATGATGGGTCCTTGAAAGGAACACAACAGGAAATACATGTGGACAGGTGTGAAGTAGGTGTGTTTGCAAGTTTGAATAATAATCTGTAGACAATGATCTTGTGTACAGGCACTCACACACACACACAGACACACCAAATAACATGCCGCATACATCATCATGACAGCATGATAAACCGGTTTATCATCTTCAGCATGAATATTCTCTCTCTCTCTCTCTCTCTCTCTCTCTCTCTCTCTCTCTCTCTCTCTCTCTCTCTCTCTCACATACTTGCCAAAACAAGACCATAAGACAGTAGTGATGTCATACATGAGGTCAACTTTCTCATTCATACTGAGATTACAGTTCTTACAACACCTTCATTAGTCTCTGAGGGACTGTATTTGTATTAAAGCCATTTGACGTAGGCACGCATGCAGTGCATTCTGGGTAATACTGAGAATAACTATTATATACCTCAGTGTGATATATGCACCTTCAAGAAAATAAATCGCTGTCATTTTTGGCATTTGGTCAGTTCTTCATCTAATCAGCAGCGAATTACAATCAATGTTAACAATAACCCTTTAATAATACATAAGAGCTGTACATTGAAAATTCATTTTGCACTCTACATTAAGCAGTGCACCCAGTGATCATAACAATTTTATGGCTACACATTTGATAAACGGCAACCTGAATGGAGGACTGCCTGGGGGACAGATACGTGAGGAGAGTGAACACGAGAATAGGGGAAGACCTGCCCTGAATAGAGGTAACATGCCAATCATGGCAATCAGAAAGTCTCCAAAATCTCAGTATGCTAAAATAATCGAATGTGCTGGAATGAGGTAGGGACTTTTTCATAAGAAATAATAGAAACAGGCTCCCTCTAGCTGAAATCTTTTCCTGAGCGAGGTTCATTCGGAAACCAGGGTTTGGCTGTACCAGCAGAAAGGAATTTGTCTTGCATCACCCACCCTTCCAATTGATACACCATTATATTAAACACACGAAGTCACTGAGATGTAAGTATCCGCCTCAACAGCAGCAACTAGGTAGTGAAAACACAAACCTCTGGTCAATAGTATAGTACACTAACCACTGGGGGCGGCATGTGCCCACAGTTAGCACGGTTGGCTCACAGCTCCAGATATCCACGGTTCAATCCCAACCTTGGACTCTGCATATGTGGAGTTTGCATGTCCTCCTTGTGTCCGAGTGGGTTTACACCAGGTACTCACAAACATTAATAACTACCTTAGCCTTGTAATGCAAATACAAATTTAATTCACTGGTAGCAAATCAATCTGCTGGCATGTTTTCAGGATGTGGACAGATACCAGATCAGAACATGCCAAACTCCACACAGACAGATATCAGAGCCAGAAGAGCCCTCCTGCCCCAGCAATGATACAGTCTATCATTATTATGCAAATTCTAATATATTAATTGACTCAATACTAATAAATATACAGGTTATATTTTATTTAAATGTTTATAAGTAGGACAAACGGATTTCCACAAACGAGTGAAGGGCAGATTACAGTGCATACAGATTAACTGTGATCCAGAGCCAGCAACACCTGCGTGACGTCATAAATTATGATCCTAATATCCCCGGGCCAATTATGTACTTTAACCCCCTGTAGGGTACTTCTACCACTTTCTTTCTTCTCTCTCTCCCTCTCGCTCTCGCTCTCTCTCTCTCAGTGAGCGAAGGGTACACTAAATAAATAAATAAATAAATACAAAACTCATAACTCATAACAAAGAAATACAATAACAAAAAAATACAAGCTATAAACACAAATTCTAATTTCATTCTTACCGTGCTTTGGAAGCTCTTGACAACTCAAACACACCGAAGCAAGCTCAGATTCAAGAAAACTTCTGGTCTTTGTAAAACTCAGTCCAGTCCGAGAGCACAGACTCACATACAGTAAATCTTAGGGTACAAAGTTAGTGTTACAATTCCGAGTGTAACTCACAAGCACTCCTCTCTCTAATCTGAACGCGCATGTGTGTGTCTGTCTCTCTAATCTGAACGTGTGTGTGTATCTACAGTGCGCACAGCGCGCTGCCCTTCTGCGCATGCGCGCCACTCAAACCGCTCTTTTCCGTAGTCGCTGTTTTCATTGTCGCTACCCGATATGCGCCCCCATGCCTGATGTTGACTGCGCATGCGTAAAACGTCACGAACGCCCATACTTGTAATTTTTAGAGTTACCCGGTCTGTGCAGCGCATGCGTAGACAGGATATGAACGTTACACAGGTAAAACTAGTAAAAAGTCATTTCGTTATCGATCTCGGATTAAACGAGTAGTTGCTATAGGCAGAAAATATTTATGCTTTTGTAATACTACAGTAATGTCTACATTAATCCTATATTATCAAACTTTACTACAGTTCTTGTTAGCTGTGGAGGTCCTAGACTATTTGAGGTTATTTTCTATCTAAATGTGAATTGGCGCAGTGTTTACAAGAGTGAGGTAACTAACTTCTTATTTAGGGGGTCTTGGGGGCAAACTTGTTGTCACAGGGGCACTGGCCCCCACTACCCTTCTCTCTCACCCCCCAGAGCCACCACTGAAACAGTGTAATAATTCATGTAGTCATGGCCTTAGGCAGATACAATCCAGGTACAAGACACACGGAAAGACCAAGGGTTAACAGGTTCCTAGTGTAAATGGGGTCTCTCTCTCACACACACAACACACATTTTTGTTTGCTTATTTGGTTTATTTAACATCTCAGACACAAGGTTACTTTGTAGTGTAATCAAATTCATGTAATACATGTTTTTGGAATGCCAAAATGAAGCACCTGGAGTAAACCCACGTGGACACGGGGAGGACATGCAAGCTCCACACAGGCAGAGTCCGACATGAGGATCGAACTGGGGATGCTGGAGCTGTGAGGTGACTGCACTGACCACGGCGCCACTGTGCCCTGCCCACATGCATATATTTACACAACACACGTGTGTCTTTCTACAGCTGTGCTGTTGTTTAAAACACATTTGGTCTCCAAGATAAACTATTGTTGACACATTTTACATTTTCTTTGAAAAAAGCTTTCAGATAAGTGAAAGCATTTACTCATGTCACCGTGTTTCATTCAACTCAGTAACGCAAGAACTTCCCACTCTTGTCATAAAATAATGTTTTGATCCTTTATAGGTAATTAGGCGTATTTATAAGGAAGTGACATTAAAGTTATTATAGGTATTATAGGTAAATGTCATAGTTAACAAAGTTTTATTTTTTTAAAAAGTGTGTTTGTAGCTATGAAGTACAAAAATATCTAAATTGTATTATGCTATGCGGTGTGATGCTAGCTGCTAGCGTCAACACACTAACAAAAAGATTAGCACAAAATCTTCACACCATCACATTCACATTATTTTAATGTAATGGGGTTAAATGCCTGTTACAGGGTTCAAGGTCTGGTTCATCTTTGTAATATTTACTGTATTTTGCTTATTGCATATGTTGATGAGTTATTCAAGGGAATGTATGTTGTTAGTGGTTTTAAATAGGGAATTCCATAATAAAGAATGTTGTTCACCTGCACTGTTTTAGGAGTATTACCATGAAATTAATGCATAGTATTTTATTATTTTGAAATAATGGACATACAGTATTAAAGGGCTTTGCTGAGTGTACTTTCAAATTCAGCAATGGCAAAAACAGCAAGACAGAGAGTACAGCGGAAGAGAAATCTGGAACAAAGGGAAAGGTTCCTCAGGAGTGAAAGCGAGAGATGGAAAAGAGATGTTGAGGCAGGCAGGAAGAAATGAACTGAAGATCTCAATAAGAGAGGTCAAAAGAGGTGGAGAGAAGCTATAAAACAACAAAAAAACAATGCTTAAATACAGTTGTCACCCCAAGTCATGTAACAGGGTTAGGATAACATCTCTAAAGCCCTGCATCTGATTCAAAATGCAGAGGCTTGTCTGGTTTTCAATCTACCCAAGTTTTCTCATGTAACCCCACTGCTGTGTTCACTTCACTGGTTCCCTGTAGCTACCCACATCAAATTCAAAACTCTGATGCTTGCCTACAAAGCCAAAATTGGAACAGCACCATCTTACCTAAAGGCTCTAACCAAACACTCTCTTTACGTCGTACCAGCTTAGCTCGACTGGATCCTCCACGTTAGATTAAAGGACGACAAACATCAAGACTCTTCTCTGTTCTGGCACCCAGGTGGTGTAATTAACTTCCACTGGATGTCCGAATGGCTGAGTCTCTTGCTGTCTTCAAGCGGTGACTAAAGACTCACCTCTTCACTCAGCACTTAAGTGACGACTGAAAATGTAACTGCATATAAAAAACGCTTCTGTGGTTTGTTGATTTACCCACATCAGATCCTAGCAGGTTCTGGTTGGATTGTGGGGTCAAACTGATCATGAGAACGGTGAGCAAAAATCCCAGAATGACACGGAGGGACCTGATGGATGACCTGCAGAGAGCTGGGACCAAAGTAACAAAGGCTACCATCAGTAACACACTACGCCGAGAGGGACTCAGATCCAGGCATGTCCCCCTGCCAGTACATGTCCAGACCCTCTGAAGTTTGCCAGAGAGCATATGGACTGGGAAGAATGAACGGGGCCATGTATCGTGAGATTTTAAGCCACAACCTCCTTCCATCAGTGAGAGCATTGAAGATGGAATGTGGCTGGGTTTTCCAGCATGACAATGATCACAAACACACCGCTCAAGCAACGAAGGAGTGGCTTCGTAAAAAGCATTTCAAAGTCCTGGAGTGGCCTAGCCAGTCTCCAGACCTCAGCCCCATAGAACATTTGTGGAGGGAGTTTTGAAAGTCCGGTGTTGCCCCAAAACCTCACTGCTCTAGAGGAGATCTGCATGGAGGAATGGGCCAAAATACCAGCTACAGTGTGTGCCAACCTGGTGAAGACTTACAGGAAACGTTTGACCTCTGTCATTGCCAACAAAGGTTATGTTACAAAGTATTGAGTTGAACGTTTGTTTTTGACTAAATACTTATTTTCCACCATAATTTATAATTACATTCTTTAAAGACCCTACAATATGATTTCCTGGATTATTTTTTTTCTCATTTTGTCTCTCATAGTTGAAGTGTAGCTATGATGAAAATTACAGACCTCTCTCATCTTTCTAAGTAGAAGAACTTGCACAATCAGTGGCTGACTAAATACTTTTTTGCCCCACTGTAGCTCATGTACTTTTGAACAACAATTGAACAACTGTTAAGTCAAATATTCCCTGATATTCAGATTTGAACTGTTCCAAGACTGATTTAATGTATTCGGCTGATTTACTTATAAACGTACCCTGTCGTATGTATGCTTGTTTTAGAAAATATGAGCAGGGGAAGAAAAGGTGAAGAAAAAGAAGATACAAGATAGAAGATCAAAGTGCACTTGATCAAAAGAGGAAGTCCAAAGATAAAATACAAAAAAGGCTCCAGCATTTAATCAAGGAGAACTCGTGTTTTTGTATTTAGTAAAACAAAATGTAACATTAGCATGTTTGTGTACATTAAATCTGGAAAATAATATGGAGAATACTTTGAAAATTACATGAAATCTCTGCACATTACTTGTGAAAATGTCAAGATGGATGAAACATTACTTCATCATAACATGCATTGGATGGTGCTTGACATTTTATATATATTTTTTAATTTATGTGATTACTTACAAAGGACATCTAAACTGAAGAGGTCATGCCAGATTAAACATGCAGAGTTTAATTAAAACGTGACTGTGATGAGGTTGAATGTGACGCGAGTTTGAAAACAACTGAAAATATACGTTTTATGTTAAAATGGATTAGTAAGTGTAAATGTTACTGTGTCACATCAGTTTTAACATTTTAACGTACCTTTTAAGCTTTGTCAAAGCAGCGTTTCGCATTTCTCCAATCTGACCACTAGGGGGTATCATGTATTCATTATACAGCACCAGTAATATAGTTTTATTTTACTGCCAGAAACCGAGGGCACATTTTATATAAATGCAAAGGCACAGCTCATGCAACTCATGAAAAATATGTAAGTGTGCACTTATGTTTACCCTGCTCACGCATGGCTTTGTTTTGTACTCTTGTTCTTGGATTTCTGCTGTTATTTTACTGCAAAAAATCTTCCGCAAATCAGAATGGATTACAGGTTTTGACTGACGAGTTAGTTTGCTGCTGATTTCCTACATTTCAGTTGTTGATAAACAGCGGTGAGATCTACAATGTAGAAACGGAATTAATTTGTCGAGATGTATATATTTTATTTGGACATATAATACAAAAAATATATGGAATACACTGAATGGCCACTTTATGAGAAACACTCATCCAGTAGTGCGTTGGATCTTCTTTGGCCTTCTGAATTATTTATACTATTTTTTTAACCTTACAAAAAGCCGACATTATCATTACTTCATGGTTTAATAGTATAAGCCCTAATATTGTTTTGTGCTCTGTGCGTCGAGCAGCACCCCCTGGGACATCACCCCTCGCTCCTTATACTCCATATAGACTTACCTGGCCTGCCTGTGGGGGCAAGGCACCGCGACTGAGTGAGTGAGTGAGTGAGTGAGTTTCAGTGTGATTAACGGTAAACACAAAGATTAACAAACAACAAAGGCGGCAACATATAAAAAAGACCGAATCCCGAAAGAAAAGTAGACCATTAACGATTACCAAAAAAATAATTAATCAAGGAGGTGTTGGAATCAAATGAATCTTTATGTGTATGAATGTTATGATGATATGTATGTGATAACAAATATTAGAGTGAAAGGGTAAGTTTATTGGGGAAGACAATCTAGTACACAGGTAGGCTGCCTCTAGCTAGGATACAAGATTAGATACAGTTGGGCATGGAGGTATACCGGTGCCTTCTAGTGTTTTGTGGCACATTTTTCCCCCAGAGATGTTGTAGCCAGGCTTGTAGATCCTGCACACTCGTAGGTTGCAAAAGCTGGAGTCTCAGCTGGCCCCATAAATGCTTGGCAATAAATCCGGCAACTGTTGTAATCTGACAGACACATTCCTGGGAAACCCTTGCTGTGCTTGGGTGAGCATTATCCTGCTGAAAAATGCCAGGTGGAAGTCCTGACATGAGAGGCAATACATGTGGCCACAGGATGTCTTGCACATATAAGGACAAGACCTTATTTACATATATACAAGAGGGTGTAAAAGTGCTTCCACTGCTGCCATATAAAGGCCCTCAGAGTCTACTTTGGGGTAGTGTACCTATTGGTGAGAGATCAACGACCGCTAGACATGCTTCTACAACACATTCCAAGGCATTTTGTCATCTAGGTTGTTCTGACTTAGGTGTTGGGAGCAGTGGTTCTGTGAGGACATGTACACATGGTGAACAGGCTCTGGACGACCCAGAGAGACCACCAATAGAGAGGATTGTTTGATCTGCCGACAAACACGAACAGCATTTGCCTGGTCCATTTTCAGGTGCTTGGCAGAAGAAACTTTGTTGTCACAGCATTCGTTACGTGTCCTGCCATTGACAGCCAGCCACCTGTGAATGAGAAACCAGAACCAACTGGGACGCCAGCTTCAGCAACCTACCAGTGTGCAAAATCTCCAGGGCCAGCTACAACATCTGTGGGCAAATATGCCACAGGACACCATACAGAACCTGTTTACCTCCATGCCCAAACGTCATCTCATGTTGTATCCAGGCTACAGGCAGCCCAACAGGGTACCAGAGCCTACTTTCAATTGTACAGTTTCCCCCCAAAATCTTATGCTTTCGCTCTAATATTTGTAATCACTTACATATATCGTCATTACATTCATACATATACACTTTTGTTTGATTCCAACAACTCCTTGGTGAACTATTGTTTGTCAATTAGTGTGTATACATATGTGTGTATATGCAAATTAAAAAAATATGCATTTTTTTTACATTTACTTTGACTTTTTCTTAATTGCAGACAATATGACCCCAAGATATTTTATGTTGTGTCGGGGCAACTTCATTTCATTCATTAATAAACATCCATTCCTGCATTTCAAGCTTGCAGCACATTCCAAAAAAGTTGTGAATTGCAAACAGGTGATGTCAACAGGTGACTATTATCATGATTTGGTCTAAAAGGATTATCTACAAATGGAGTTTTTTATGAGCAAAGATAGGCAGAGGATCTCTAGTTTGTCAACAAATGTGTGAGAAAATTATTGAAATGATTTAAAACAATGTTCCTCAAAGAAAGACTGGAAGGGATTTGCATATTTCAGTCCCAACTTTGACTGATTTAGCTTGTTTTGCATTGTTTTGTAGAAAAATGCATGGACGTCCCTGGAAAAGACTGTCTTGAAGGTAGCATATGTTGTTCTAAAATCTCGGTCTACTTTTCCGCATTGCTGCCATCACAAAAGTGTAAATGACCTTTGCCTTGGGCACTGACACAACTCCATACTATGTCAGAACCTGGCTTTTGGACTTGTAGCTGATAATAGTCTGGATAGTTCTTTTTTTATTTGGTCTGGAGCACACAGCATCCATTTCTTCCAAAATATCTGGAATACTGATTGGTCTGACCACAATACCCATTTCCACTGTGTGATGGTCCATCCCAGATGCCGCCGAGCCCAGAGAAGTCAACTCCGCTTCTGGACATGGTTAAAAAAAGGTTTCTTTTTTCCACAGTAATGTTTTAAACAGCATTTGTGAATGGAACTCCGTGCTTGATAAATGTTTGATAAAGTAATCCCTTGCCCATGTGGTTCTATCAGCTAATGATGAATGATGGCTCTTGATGCAGTGCTGTCTGAGGGATCAGAGATCATAGGTGTTCAGTGTTCAAGGATGCGAGCTTTATCCTTGATAATGGTAGCGTCCGACGAACGACTAAGTCCGAGCGCCCAGTCAATGTTTGTCGGTGTTTCCCGCTTACCGTATCGCTTAACGATATCTAATGTCACTTCCATGGTGATGGCCTTCCTCTTCTTCGATGCACTGCCATCAGAAGAGTCTGCCTTATGCTTGGGAGCCATAATGAAGGGCAAAAAGTTAACAAGCCACTGGGGTGACGCACCGCTGCCTCAGTCCCGAGCCGCGTAACCGACCGTAGTGTATTCCTCCGCCGTCAACACAAACACGAAGTCACGACGTTTTACGACGCATAACCAGTTAAGTCGAAACAAGGCTTATGGGAGATGCGTCGTAACTACAAAACGTCGTAACCTGAGAACTTCCTGTAATTCAAATTATTTGCTGTGGTTACTAAGGCTGCACAAGCTAAAATACAACCACTGCACATACTAGCATTTGCCATGTTGCTGATTGCATTTGACTGCATTTAGCTGACAGAAAATAAGCAATGTTAACATTATATCCTAGTCAACAGTAAGAAGCAGCATAACTCAAATGGATGGGTCATTTAATTCATTTAATTATAAAATGGAATGAGCAAGGTTTCGGTGAATCAGTTTCAGTGTGAATCCAGATTAAAATGGCAAAATTCTTCTGAGTGTTTTCAAGTGAGGCATGGTCATCAGTGTTACACTAACCAAGGTCAGTATTTCAAAAACG